>APFE031542091.1:0-33775 GCA_000404065.3 Pinus taeda | reverse complement strand
TAGAAGACAAAAGGGTGTTGCTAGTAAAGGTGGACACTTTGAAGAATACTACAGATGCATTGACAAAATCTGTGAGCTCTGAGAAGTTCTCTTGGTGTAGAGAAACAATGGGCATTGCAGGGCTAGATAAATGACTAATCTCTCTTGTGGTCCCCTGTGGAAATAAAACAACAAGGGGGAGAATGTCGGGTTGTGTTATATTCTTTGCACAACTAGCCCATGTAGTTAATTGAGGGGTTAGAGGGCGTGCAGAGCTCCCCCTTCGTTGCACCGATTTCGTAGCGGGGTGGATCACAAGGGGTTGAGGGGTACAGGTAACCCCCCTCTATGGGGTCCGGGGCAGCGCCCTGGGAAATTTTGTTTTTTGGACCCTATATTAGGCTGGGAAAACCTACCTATGGTTTTGTGTGTAATTTTCGCACATGGTTTTGGACGCGATGGTTTTCGGTCCATGGTTTTGGATGCAATGGTTTTTGGTCCATGGTATTGGATGCTTCAACATGTATACATATGTATTGTAACATTGAAAGGAACATAATGAAAAATCAAGCTAGTAGTCCCGGTTTTGGGATCCAGGGGAAAAGCTGTGTATATGTGTTTTATGTGTTATTCTCTCGCATTGTTTATTTTCTGTGTTTTAGAATTTGTATGCAGGTAATTTCCGTACAGGGTTAAAACTTACATTTTATATCTTTAAAGTTTATCCTTGAAGAAGCATTTTATTCCATTGTCGAAAATGTCCAATACTTATTAAATCAAGTACATCTCTGAGCACTCATTCACAAGTTAGTTTTATTTATTTATTCTAGATTAGAATAGGAAGACATATTTTGTTATATGTTTAAGAGGCATTGTTTACACATATTTTCATTTACCTTGGCCTTTTGATTTGATAGGCTAGGATACGCTAATCTCATTTGAGCTAATAAAAATAAACAACTTTGAAAACATGGGATCCAAATGAACCTTAATGACATAGTTGTAGATTTACTACAACCAAAATGACAAGATTGTATAGTTACAGATATATAAGAGTAATTTGGACTCTAACAACTGCCATATAATTTGAAAAAGTGGGATGATCGGATAGCTGGTGGTGGTTATTTCTTGCCTTGCTTGGCTACTTCATCTTTCTATTATTAGAAATCATCTCTCTTTTATTTTCTCCAAATCAAGTTTCATGAGTTCTATGTATCCATTCATTGCTTAAGACAATTTCATCATCCTATGACCACTAGTTGTAGCCATGTTAACCATACAATATAGGTTTCCTATCTGTCTCCATTGAATTCTCTATCTCAATCAATGATTGGATCTTCCATTATGTTGGTTTCACTAGGTTCTACGTGCTTTTTTGTAGGTCATAAAATTGTGAATGAAACCTACAAATAAGTCTCCCTATTCTTATGTCATATCATTCAAGGCCAAAAACACTAAAAAATTTCTCGTGCTTCATCCATAAGCCATATTCTTCATCCTCAATTCCTGCTTTTTATTCCCTTTTTCTTTGATCTTTTTAATGGGGCACATTATGAAGATCATCAAAATATTTTGGCTTCTTTTGGTTTTGTTTCAAATCCTCTTGCAATTCCTTTTATTTAAACCTCTTATTCATTTTCCTATTTTCTTTCCTATTTAGCTTCTTCCCATTTGTCCTTAATTTAGAAATCTTATGCAACATTACTTCTCATGACACCAACAAGCTTGCTGAACAAATTGATAGAGAGACATGTTGCACATAAGTGTCAAACAAACCTCTATATTTTGATGGCTATTGGTGGAAATCACTATTGTAAGACAAATGGTTTTTAATTTTGTTTCAGATTTTGTGCAACTATTGTAAGTGGCTTCCCTAGTGAAGGAGATTTCTCTCTTTTTGCTGATGGGGGTTGCTCAGGTTATTCTGGCTGTTTAGGTTGCTCAATGCTTTGTTCAGGTTGCTCAAATGCCAACAATAGGTTTTTTCACTACATTGCCAAAATCCAAGGTATGCTAATCAAGAAATCATTCTTCAAAGTTAAATTCCCAATCAGGTTCATCTATGTCCCCATATCCCTCTGTCGAATCTTGATTCTCACTCTCTGCTTATAGAAAGGGGATGAAAACTTTGAGATTGGATTATGAAATTGAAGGTTCACCAAACTTTATTTCTCTAATATGTACACCCAACAAATATGTCTCAAGGGATGCTAACCTATGTGTAAAAAAATTTCTTGATTCCTCCTTAGTCACTTTTACCTGAGTTGAAGATTGTTGGCTTATTGGGGCCTAACCCAGGTTCGGAGGTGAGTTAGCCAAATAAATCCTGGTACTACTGCCCTTTTCAACAACAGTTCACAGAGCGCGGACTGAGGTATCACCCAAAGTAGTACGGGAGGGTGCTAGAACCAGGTTTCCACACCTTGGAGATGCCTAATGAGTTCAAGAGGTTCGCGGTTCGACCCTTCTCGCACATCACTACGCACACTTTCTCTTACCTCGCAGCCTAAATTGCTGCCTTTGTACAACCCTACTCGGGGTCAAACATTGTTATTACCAAAGTCCTTTCTAGTATTCCATTGTTAGTTGATTAACTTAGCCTACTTGTATGCGTCAAGTTACACTTTGCAGATTAAATCATTCATACAGGTGTGTGCAGTAAATAAATAGTATATTTGCAATTTATAACAAGCATGCATTAACCCAAGAACAGATGCATAGAATTATGATAAAAATTCTATTTATTATTTTCTTCTTCAGTTACAAACTCAACTCTGCCCTGCACACTCATATGCATGGGTACGCGCACTCAGCTACGGACTACTAGGCCTCTACGCACTCAGCTCTAGAGACTTCTCCTACCCTACGACCCAAAGACACACTTAGTCACTTAGACTCTATATTCTCTCTTCCTTCTTGCTTTATTCTCAATTATCTTTTACACTCAGAGCCTCACTCTATTTATACAATCCCATGATCTGCAGACCATGGGTAGGCCGACATTACATTACAAAACTAGGGTGGACAACCCTGTGACTCTATCATACATTTCACGCTTTGCGCTTGCAATTTGTGGAGTCTTTACAATAATATTGGGTCAAAACTTGGGCTTTGAGCCCCAAAACATGCCTTAGGGGGATTCCATGCCCAACAGGCCCCTAACACAAAAATCGTGACTCGTCGTCGAGTCACTCTGTCGATGCGGTGACCTTGGTGCAAAGTCCCTCCAACTATTCTTGAACCTTGCTGAGGTCAACAATGCACTGAGTTGCTGCTTGTTGAATCTGCTACATCCACTCTTTCGATACCTCTGACTCTAGGGTGCTTCTCTGCATTAATGTGTGTGTCCCCTATATGTGTGTGATCTTTCGTTCAATGTTCACTGTGATAGTGAAGGCCTCATCGTCCATGACTAGACGTGTTCTTTGAGAAATGCCTCCTTGTGGCATGCCACATCCACTTGTTCCTTCAGTGCCTTAGCTTATTGCATCCTCGCAAGCCTCTTCGTGACGACTACTTCCTACGTAGTTCCTCGGACACTATCATATTGTTGATGGAGTTCTCGCGCTTCTGTTTCTAAGCACTAGATGTTGGGGTCCTCCTGCAAAGTTGTGAGAACCTCAAGTGCTTCCTCCAACATGTTGGTGCACTCTTGCGCTGCACCTCCAATTTCCTCCAATCACGCTGTAATAGCGCTAGAGCGTTATTCTCTGACTTCCGGGGGAATGGATGGTTACACCTTTAACTGCAGATCGACGATCTAAAGATTCAGCTCTAGCTAAACCTTGATTGTTTCTTCCCTAGCCTCATGGACTCCTGTAGCTAACCTATGGATCCACGCCTCTACTGGTAGGTCTACTACGATGGCCAACTTCGGGACAAGTCGGAAAGCATCATCTACCACTTGTACCAATTGTTGATTTTGCAATACCAATTCATCGTGCTGCAAGCTGAGTTGTTTCATGTTTATCTTTTACTCACTGAGGACTTGGATCGTGTGGTTCTCCCTAGAACATAGATTTGACATTGTCACATCCTATAATAGATACAGTGTCTCACGCGGAATGGTAGCCAGATTAAGGCCAAGGTCTTTCATCATGCTAACCAAAAATCTGTCGGTCTCATTCGCTGCTACTATTGTGTTTTCCATCCTTGGACATATCATCTCTCTGCTACCGAGGATCTTGTTGTGAGATGGGTTGAAAGGGTCCCTGCTTGAGGGGGGTGCACCTATAACTCCTGAAACTGGGCCCTGAGGGCCCCCAGCATAGTCTGGTGTTCCTACATGAAATCTTGAAGGGCCTTGTTTGTGACATCGTGCACCGTTTCGCAGATGTCATGCAGATCACCCTCGGTTAGGGTGATTGGGTCAAAGGACAATTTCGAGGCCTTGACCTTCTTTCTTGACCGTATGCATTCTGTAGTGTGTGGGTGCTTCAACTGTGTGGCTGTGGTCCCTCGGTCTATGCTCCCTTCTGTTGTTTCTGCTTCCTCTGCCTCCTACCCCTGCGAGGGAATTGCTTGGCCCTTGTCTGCCTTCATGGTTGCTTCCACTACCTCCTGTGCTGCTGCTACTTCTGCAGCCTTTTTTTGCTCAGTGGCTTTCTGTGCTACTTCCCGTGCTGCCTATTCTTCAGCTGCTGCTGTTTCCTTCAGTATTTTCTTGGCCAACTATGTGACATGCAACTTTGCATCATCCTTCTTCTTCTGTTCTGCCACCCTCTCGAGTTCTGCAAGGTCTAGGGCATGCCATTCCAGGGGCTAGGCCTCCAAGACAACGAAAATGGCGTCGTTAGTGGCCACAAAAGGTATCTTTGTCCACTACTTCGCCGGATCCTTGTGCACCTTGATAAAGATGTTGTGCATATCAACCTTAAATTCTGCAAAATTCTACAGACTATTATACACCATGGGTGACAAGCACGGCTTTCGGTTGATCCACATCTAGATGTTCATCTCCATGAGCACCCAAAATATCTTGCTGTCCCGTATCCTTTTTGCATCCTTCCTGGCCTGGAGCAAAGCATACTTTGCGGCCTTCGGTAATTCTCTGTCAATGCTGGGGAATTGATTTTCCTCTGGTAGTTCCCCCGCTACAAGCACTATGGATAGCAACAACCATGCATAGTGGAAGGTTTTACCCTACTCTTGGGCTTCGCGACAATTTTTCAAAAATTATTTGCAGAGGAATTCGAACCAGTTAAATTGGACCCCTCCATGCACTTCTTGGCCAGTGCGATCACTGGCGCCAATACCTCCTCAGCATGTCATTTCCACATAACTTTGCCTATGAGGATCTGGGCGGCTACGTGGACTACTTTGTCGTTGATGCTAGAGATGGCGTAGCCCCTCTTCTTCTTTTCTAGCTTACACTTTGTTTTCATGGCCTCCGCAAGGGCCAAATCACTACCCTTTCCTTCGGCTATGGTCGCAGGGTCCTTTCCTTTGTAGGGGAGCCAACAAATGCAGTGAATTAGGTCCGTCATGATGGGGATAGGCTCCTCCAACCATAGATACCCATAGAGCAGCTGCCTAATGATGAAAATGGTGATTGGCGTGCAGTGGAAATGCGATAGCTATAGTAAGTTCAGTAGGTCGGCCTTTTCCACACCGTGCAACCACTTCCACAGCTCTAACGTTGTCACCACCCCCACAGTGTTTTGCTTCATGAGGTTCTTGGTCTCCAGGTGAGGGAACTTCTCATGGTCACCGAGGTCCAAAACTTCAAACTTCATGGTTGGCATGCGGTCCAGGTGTGTGCCTTCAAACACAATGCTGTCAGGGAGGAGCGAGGTCTGGAGTGAACTCTTGGTTTCGTCCAGGTCCTTTGGAACTTTGGCCTTCCTTTTCTGTGGAGGGACATATGTAGGTAGCTTTGTTGCAGAGTGGGTAGGATGAATATCCTTGTCCATGCTTTCGTCTTCTTCCTTTGTGATGATAAGGGCCTGCAAATCTTCTTCTTCCTCATCTGTTTCTATTGTGATAACTTTTCCCTTCTCTGCGATTGATAGTTAAAACCTACATTTGGTATCAGAGATGTTTTGGCTTGAAGGGGATGCCTTTGTTGCTGAGGGGTTTCACTCGGGCCCATGGTAGACCTTGTTCAGTGGGAGATCTGCGAGATCAATTTTGGTGGTGAAAGAAAATGGTAAGCAGTGGAAAGATAGAGATCAAGAAATTTAATGGTCGGAGTTTTGAGTTGTAGAAACTCAAGATGGAGGATCTGTTGGTGGATGAAGATCAGTGGATCGCGGTAGATTCGGGTACTAAACCAACGGGAGTGTCCAATGAAGAATGGAAGAACTTGGATCAGAAAGCAAAGAGCACAATACGACTGTGTCTCAGATTCAGTATTGTTGAATGTATCAGGGGAAGCTACGGCGAAGGCTTTGTGGGAGAAGTTAGGGACTTTGTACCAATCCAAGTCTCTGTTGAATAAACTGTCCTTGCGGGAAAAACTGTATAACCTGAGGATGAAAGATGGAGACTCAGTGACAGAGCATATGAATGCATTTATTACTATGGTAAGTCAGTTATTATCTTTTGATATTAAAATTTTAGATGAAGATAACTGCATTAGTTTGTTGTGGTTTGTACTAGATTCGCGGGATAGTTTGGTTATTGCAATATGTAGCAATACAACTGCCTTGTAGTTCGATGAAATAGTCTCGTCCTTGTTGACGGAGGAAATGAGACGGAAAAATATGGAGAGCCATAATGGTGATGCCATGTCTATATGAGGATGGTCTCAGAACAAAAACAAAAATAAGTCATCGAGTGGGAGCTCTAAATCTAGAGTGAGATCTAAATCTCCAAGAAAACCTATAAAGGTGGTGTGTTGGAATTGTGGAAAGGAAGGGCACTACAAAAGGGACTATAAATCTAAATCTCCTGATAAAGGAAAGGGATTTGATGATGCTCCTTCTGTAGAGGCGAAAACCACCTTAGATGAAGGTGGGGATGTGTACTTGGCTTCTTCAAGTACAAATGTAGATCATGAGGCATGGTTGATTGACTCAGGTGCATCCTTTTACTTCAGTCCCCATAGAGAGTGGTTCTGCAAGTATGAGAAATACGATGGTGGTGATTTCTTCTTAGGGGAAGATAGGAAGGCTATAATCGTTGGTTGCAGAAAAGTAAAGTTGAAGTTGCAAGGTGGAAGGGTTAGAACACTTCTGGGTGTTTTGCATATTCCTCCATTGGCCAAAAATCTGATTTCTGTAAGCAAGCTGGATGATGCAGGTATAAAAATAATGTTCGAGAAGGATACTTGCAAGATGGTTCAGGGAGCACTAGTATTAATACGGGGAGTTTGGATTGGAACTCTATAGAAGCTACAATCTAGCACTATTGTTGATGGGTGCAACAACTCTGTGGTTCCTGCAAGTGGAGCAGAAAATCTAGTGGTCTTTGGAGAGAAGACCATGTTGTGGCATCAAAGGCTTAGACATATTGGAGAGAAGGGCCTTCGAATACTTCATGGAAAGGTATGGTAGAAGGTATGAGTAATAGCTCTCTGGATTTTGATTTTTGTGAAAATTGTGTATATGGGAAGCAGAATCGGGCGAGTTTCCCCTCTGGTGGTAAGAGAGCGAAACAAATATTAGAACTTGTGCACAATGATGTGTTTGGACTTGTGACGGTTCCATCACCAGGTAAGTCTATGTACTATGTATAATTTATAGATGACTTCTCAAGGAATACATGGATATATTTCCTTAAAAAGAAATCTGAAGTCCTTGACAGGTTTAGAGAATTTAAGGCTCTGGTGGAAAACTAGACAGAGAAGAAGATAATTGTGTTGAGGACAGATAACGATGGAGAGTTTTGCAGTGAGGAATTTGAAGAATTCTATAAGAAGTGTGGTATAGCATGGCAGAAGACTACTCCATACACACCTAAGAAAAATGGAGTTGCAGAAAGAATGAATAAGACGTTGATGGAAAGGGAAAGAAGCATGCTGAGTGGTGTTGGGTTAGGACAAGAATTCTGAGCAGAGGTGGTGGAGAAAGCATGTTACCTGGTCAACAGATCACCTTCATCAGCATTGGAGGATAAGAATCCACAAGAGGTATGGACTGGTAAGAAACCCTCTTTTTCACTTCTGAGGGTATTTATATGTGATGCATATGTACATATTCCAAAGGAGAAATGAACCAAGTTGGATAGTAAATTTGAAAAGTGCATATTTATTAGGTATAAGGATGGTTTAAAGGGATATAAGCTTTGGAACCCAGTAATAAGAAAGTTTGTGTACAACCAAGATGTGGTGTTCAAAGAGGTAATAGATGTTATTAAACATGAAGTTCAACCAAAGGAACCTGAGAATATAGAGTTTGAGCTTAAGGAGGAAGAATCATAATCTACAACAGATGAGGAATCAGAAGATGAAGAGCCACAAAATCCAGGTGTGAGAAGATCAGTTCGAGAAAGAAGGCAGCCAGAAAGGTATAGTCCATCTGCTTTTTGTTCAATTTTTTCTTTATCTATTACTGATGATGATCCCAGAACTATGAAGAAAACAATAGATTTAGAGGATGGAAAACTTTGGAAAGAGGCCATGGTTGATGAAACGACATCTTTTCACAAAAATGAGGCTTGGGATCTAGTGGAATTGCTAGCTGGAAGTAAACCCATTGGCAGAAAATGGGTGTTTAAGAAGAAGATAAATGTAGAAGGAAAGGTGGAGAAATACAAAGCTCTGTTGGTAGCAACAGGTTATTCCCAAGCGTTGGGAATTCATTTTGGTGATATTTTTTCTCTTGTTTCCAAGGTAACTTCTATTATATTACTTTTATCTGTTGCCGCTACTTTTGATTTTAAGGTAGATCAGATGGATGTGAAGACAACATTTCTTCACGGGGATCTGGAAGAGGAAATCTACATGAAGTAACCTAAAGTTTTGCAGTGAAGGGTAAGAAAGAAATGATATGCAAGTTAAAGAAGTCTCTGTATGGGTTAAAATAGTCACCAAGCATGTGGTACCAGAAATTTGATACATTTATATTGGGACTTGGCCTCACCAGAAGCAAAGCAGACCACTGTGTGTATTTTAAATTAACTGGTGACCATGTTATTTATCTGGTCTTGTATGTGGATAATATGATGCTGGTTGGAAATGACAAAGAAATTATCCAAGATTTGAAGACCCAATTGTCCTCCAAATTCGACATGAAAGATCTTGGTGCTACAAACTATATTTTGGGCATGGAAATTAAAAGATATCAGACAAAGAGGAAGTTTTGGTTAAACTAGAGGAAGTATGTCAAGACAATACTACAGAGGCTTAATATGTAGGATAATAAACCAGTGAAGGTTCCTATTCATGTATTTGTGAAGTTATCTACTGAACAGTGTCCCAAGACACAAGAATAGGAAGAGGACATGTCTCATGTTCTATAGCAAGTGCAGTCGGTAGCTTGATGTATGTAATGGTCTGTACTATACCAGACATTGCACATGTAGTGGGAGTATTGAGCAGGTTTATGTCAAAACCAGAGAAGGAGCACTGAAAAATAGTGAAGCGAGTTTTCAGTTATTTGCGTGGCACTAGTGATTATGGCTTGTGCTACCGAGGAAGACTAGGATTGGATAGAGTGTTGGATATTCATGGCTTTGTTAATGTCGACTGGGCTGGAGATTTGGATCAGAGAAGATCTGCAAGTGGGTACGTGTTTAACCTATTTGGAGGTGCAGTAAGTTAGATGAGTAAGAAACAATATGTAGTGGCACTATCAACTATAGAGGCAGAAAACATGGCAACCAATCATGCAAGCAAGGAAGTAGTTTGGCTGTAGAGATTGTGTTCAAGTATGGGGTTAATATAAGGAGCTATAAGGATAGACTGTGACAGCCAAAGTGCAATTTTCTTGGCAAAGAACCCTGCATATCATTAAAAAACAAAGCACATTGATGTTCAGTATCAATTTGTGAGGGATATGATAGAAGACAAAAGGGTGTTGCTGGTAAAGGTGGACACTTTGAAGAATACTACAGATGCATTGACAAAATCTGTGAGCTCTGAGAAGTTCTCTTGGTGTAGAGAACCAATGGGAATTGAAAGGCTAGATAAATGACTAATCTCTCTTGTGGTCCCCTGTTGAAATAAAACAACAAAGGGGAGAATGTTGGGTTCTGTTATATTCTTTGCACAACTAGCCCATGTAGTTAATTGACGGGTTAGAGGGCGGGCAGAGCCCCCCCTTCGTTGCACCAATTACGTAGCGGGGGGATCATAAGGGGTTTGAGGGGTGTAGGTAACCCCCCTCTATGGGGTACGGGGCAGCGCCCTAGAAAATTTTGGTTTTTGGACCCTATATTAGGTTGGGCAGACCTACCTATGGTTTTGTGTGTGATTTTCGCACATGGTTTTGGACGAGATGGTTTTCGGTCCATGGTTTTGGATGCAATGGTTTTTGGTCCATGGTATTGGATGCTTCAACATGTATAAATATGTATTGTAACATTGAAAGGAACATAATGAAAAATCAAGCTGGTAGTCCCGGTTTTGGGATCCAGGGGAAAAGCTTTGTGTATATGTGATTTATGTGTTATGCTCTCGCATTGTTTATTTTCTGTGTTTTAGAATTTGTATGTAGGTAATTTCCGTACAGGGTTAAAAATTACATTTTGCACCTTTAAAGTTTAACCCTGAAGAAGCATTTTATTCCATTGTCGAAAATGTCCAATACTTCTTAAATCAAGTACATCTCTAGCACTCATTCACAAGTTAGTTTTATTTATTTATTCTAAATTAGAATAGGAAGATATATTTTATTATATGTTTAAGAGGCATTGTTTACACATATTTTCATTTACCTTGTCCTTTTGATTTGATAGGCTAGGATATGCTAATCTCATTTGAGCTTATAAAAATAAACAACTTTGAAAACATGGGATCCAAATGAACCTTAATGACATAGTTGTAGATTTACTACAACCAAAATGACAAGATTGTATAGTTACAGATATATAAGAGTAATTTGGACTCTAACAACTACCATATAATTTGAAAAAGTGGGATAATCAGATAGCTGGTGGTGGTTATTTCTTGCCTTGCTTGGCTACTTCATCTTTCTGTTATTAGAAATCATCTCTCTTTTATTTTCTCCAAATCAAGTTTCATGAGTTCTATCTATCCAGTCATTGCTTAAGAAAATCTCATCATCCTCTGGCCACTAGTTATAGCCATGTTAACCATACAATATAGGTTTCCTATCTGTCTCCATTGAATTCTCTATCTCAATCAATGATTAGATCTTCCAGTATGTTGGTTTCACTAGCTTCTATGTGTTTTTTTGTAGGTCATAAAATTGTGAATGAAATCTACAAATAAGTCTCCCTATTCTTATGTCATATCATTCAAGGCCAAAACAGTAAAATTTTTCTCATGCTTCATCCATAAGCCATATTCTTCATCCTCAATTCCTGATTTTTATTCCCTTTTTCTTTGATCTTTTTAATGGTGCACATTATCAAGATCATCAAAATATTTTGGCTTTTTTTGGTTTTGTTTCAAATCCTCTTGCAATTCCTTTTATTTATCATTTTCCTATTTTCTTTCCTATTTAGCTTCTTCCCATTTTTCCTTCATTTAGAAATCTTATGCAACATTACTTCTCATGACACCAACAAGCTTGCTGAACAAATTGATAGAGAGACATGTTGCACCTAAGTGTTAAACAAACCTCTATATTTTGATGGCTATTGGTGGAAATCATTGTTGCAAGACAAATGGGTTTTAATTTTGTTTCAGATTTTGTGAAACTATTATAAGTGGCTTCCCTAGTGAAGGATATTTCTCTCTTTTTGTTGATGGGGGTTACTCAGGTTATTCTGGCTGTTTAGGTTTCTCAATGCTCTGTTCAGGTTGCTCAAATGCTTCAGGTCATCCTATTAATTTCCAAAACACTTTGTAAAAACAAGTTTTTTCACTACATTGCCAAAATCCAAGGTATGCTAATCAAGAAACCATTCTTCAAATTTAAATTCCTAATCAGGTTCATCTATGTCCCCATATCCCTCTATCGAATCTTGATTCTCACTCTTTTCTTATAGAAAGGGGATGAAAACTCTGAGACTGGATTATGAAATTGAAGGTTCACCAAACTTTATTTCTCTAATATGTACACCCAACAAATATGTCTCAAGGGATGCTAACCTATGTGTAAAAACCTTTCTTGATTCCTCCTTAGTCACTTTTACCTGAGTTGAAGATTGTTGGCTTATTGGGGCCTAACCCAGGTTTGGAGGTGAGTTAGCTAAACAAATCCTAGTACTACTGCCCCTTTTAGCAAGAGTTCGCAGAGAACAGACTGAGGTCTCACCCGAAGTAGTATGGGAGGGTGCTAGAACCAGGTTTCCACACCTTGGAGATGCCTGATGAGTTCAAGAGGTTCACGGTTCAACCTTGTGCGCACATCACTACGTGCACTTTCCCTTACCTCGTAGCCTAAACTGCTGCCTTTGTGCAACCCTACTCGGGGTCGAACATGGTTATTACCAAAGTTCTCTCTAGTATTACATTGTTAGTTGATTAACTTAGCCTACTTGTATGCGTCAAGTTACAATTTGCAGATTAAATCATTCATACATGTGTTTGCAATAAATAAACAATATATTTGCAATTTATAACAAGCATGCATTAACCCAAGAACAGGTGCACAAAATTATGATAAAACTTCTCTTTATTATTTTCTTCTCCGGTTACAGACTCAACTCCGCCTTGCACACTCATATGCAGGGGTACGCGTACTCAGCTACGGACTACTAGGCCTCTATGCACTCAATTGTAGAGACTTCTCCTACCCTACGACCCAAAGACACACTTAGTCACTTAGACTCTATCTTCTTGATTCCTTCTTTCTTTGTTCTCAGTTATCTTTTACACTCAGAGCCTCACTCTTTCTATACAATCCCATGGTTCGCGGACCATGGGTAGGCGGACATTACATTATAAAACTAGGGCAGACAACCCTGTGACTCTATCATACATTTCAAGCTTTGCGCCTGCAATTTGTGGAGTCTTTACAACAATATTGGGTCAAAACTTGGGCTTTGAGCCCCAAAACATGCCTTGGGGGGATTCCATGCCCAACAGGCCCCCAACACAAAAATCGTGACTCGTCATCGAGTCACTCTATCGGTATGGTGAACTTGGTGCAAAGTCCCTCCAACTGTTCTTGAACCATGATGAGGTCAACAATGCACTGCGTTGCTGCTTGCTAAATCTGCTGCATCCGCTCTTCCGAAACCTCTGACTCTAGGGTGCTTCTCTGCATTAATGTGTGTGTCCCTTGTATGTGTGTGATCTTTCCTTCAATGTTCGCTGTGATAGTGAAGGCCTGATCAATCCACAACTAGACGCGTTCTTTGAGAACTGCCTCCTTGTGGCATGCCACATCCACTTGTTCCTTCAGTGCCTTAGCTTATTGCATCCTCGCAAGCCTCTGGGTGACGACTACTGCCTGCGCAGTTCCTCGGACACTATCATATTGTTGATGGAGTTCTTGCGCTTCTATTTCTAAGCACTAGATGTTGGAGTCCTCCTGCAGAGTTGTGAGAACATCAA
The DNA here is from genome assembly GCA_000404065.3 of Pinus taeda. NCBI lineage: Eukaryota > Viridiplantae > Streptophyta > Pinopsida > Pinales > Pinaceae > Pinus > Pinus taeda. The sequence goes on along the minus strand of APFE031542091.1, from coordinate 20,226 downwards.
GTGCTTCCTCCAAAATGCTGGTGCAGTCTCACACTGCACCTCCAATTTCCTCCAATCCCACTGTAATAGTGCTAGAGCGCTATTCTCTGACTTCCGGGGGAATGGATGGTTGCACCTTTAACCGCAGCTCGATGATCTAAAGATTCAGCTCCAGCTAAACCTTGGTTGTTTCTTCCCCAGCCTCATGGACTCCTATAGCTAACCTGTGGATCCACACCTCTACTGGTAGGTTTGTTGGGATGGCCAACTCTAGGACAGGTTGACAAGCGTCATCTACCACTTGTACCAATTGTTGATTTTGCGACACCAATTCGTCGTGCTGCAACCTGAGTTGTTCCATGTTTATCTTTTACTCACTCAGGACTTGGATCGTGCGATTCTCCCTAGAACGTACCTTTGCCATTATCACATCCTGTAACAGATACAAGGTCTCACGCGGAATGGTAGCCAGATTAAGGCCAAGGTCTTTCATCATGCTAACCAAAAATATGTCGGTCTCATTCGCTGCTACTATTGTGTTTTCCATCCTTGCACATAGCATCTCTCTGCTGCTGAGGATATTGCTGTGAGATGGGTTGAAAGGGTCCTTGCTTGAGGGGGGTGCACCTATAACTCCTGAAACTGGGCCCTGAGGGCCCCCAACACAATCTGGTGTTCCTACATGAAATCTTGAAGGGCCTTGTTTGTGACATTATGCACCTCTTTGCCGATGTCATGCAGATCACCCTCGGTTAGGGTGATTGGGTCAAAGGCCAATTTCGAGGTCTTGACCTTCTTTCTTGACCGTATGCATTCTGCAGTGTGTGGGCACTTCAATTGTGTGGGTGTGGTCCCTGGGTCTGCGCTCCCTTCTGTTGTTTCTACTTCCTCTGCCTCCTAACCCTATGAGGGAATTGCTTGGCCCTCGTCCGCCTTCGTGGTTGCTTCCTCTACCTCCTGTGCTGGTGCTACTTCTGCAGCCCTTTTTTGCTCGACAGTTTTCTGTGTTGCTTCCTGCGCTTCCCGTTCTTCAGCTGCTGCTGTTTCCTTTAGTATTTTCTCGTCCAACTATGTGACGTGCAACTTGGCATCATCCTTCTTCTTCTGTGCTACCACCCTCTCGAGTTCTGCAAGATTTGGGGCATGCCATTCCAAGGGCTAGGCCTCCAAGACAACAAAAATGGTGTCGTTAGTGGCTAGAAAAGGTATCTTTGTCCACTGCTTCACCGGATCCTTATGCGCCTTGATAAAGATGTTGTGCATATCTACCTTAAAGTCTGCAAAATTCTACAGACTATTATACACCATGGGTGATAAGCACGGCTTTCGGTTGATCCACATCTGGATGTTCATCTCCATGAGCACCTAAAAGATCTTGCTGTCTTGTATCCTTTTTGCATCCTTCGTGGCCTGGAGCGAAGCATACTTCACGGCTGATGTAGGAGCATCTAACCCCTCACTAAAGAAAAGAAGAATTCAAAGCAGAGCGAAGAGGACGTGGACAAAAAAGCTGAATCGAAGGAGAAAATAAGGAAAAATCTTTTCTAAAATAGATTTAAAATAGATTAAAGCGAATATACCTCAGGATGACTTACCATTGTTATCTGTGTGCATGTATTTTGGAGAGTTTTCGTTGGAGAAAAACAAGGATCGGATCTGATCGGATCCTTCTGATCTAACATTTCATATATATATGTAACAGAGATAGAAAGCGTGATATAGAAAGTGATAGATTGATGTTTGTAAAAAAAAACTGAGTGAGATGTAGCCGAGAGTGAGCTTGTTTCTAAGGCTGGAAAGCCTTAGCTTGTACTCTTCTGTATAATATATAAAAGCGTGTTCAAGTGTTGTGTACACTTGTGTGTATTTTATAAATAAGTTAAATCTCGTATTGTGAGTTTGTTGATCGACATCGATCACTTAAAAGATCGATGGCGATCTAAATCATCGTTCAGCTGTTCGTGAGGATTGATGTGTTTGTTAGATTTGTAATTGATAATTGAATTATGCGCCTTACCTGATTGGATATATATAGAGGTCGAACTGTTTGTTTATAGGTTTGAATGTTTTTAAAAAAAGAGTATACAGATCGGAGGACCAGTCCAAAGGTGGAAGCACATTGAAATTGCAATCTCCAATCGCCGATTGTTCGCATCAGAGCTGTGACAAGTGGATCGGATTGGAGCAAAGGAGTTTTGTTTTGAATCGGAGTTTGGGTGGAATGCGGATATGCAATATCTATAGAGGCTGATCTATTAAATTGGAGATCCGTAAATGCGGATGGAAGAGAATTGAACAAAGGTCTCCGTGTGTTAATATTATGGTTCGCCGCAGGGTTTTAATACGTATATTGTACGCTTGTGGTGGCTAATTAAAAGGCATTGAAATGTTGTTTCATTATAAAGGTCCACGTTTAATAAATGAAAAGGATTAAAACCTTAAAACACTTCCGACTAGACCTAGTGGGCCATAACCCACAGGCCCAGGTTCAATATTTTTACATGAAAAGGGATTTTGGGCTTACCCTAAGGTTTCTTTTCATCAAGTGGTATCAGAGCAGGGAAAGGATTTCCTGCGAGAAGAAGAATGCAAGCATAAGGGGAAAGAAGTATAGTTGTGGTAAAGCTGGAGACTTTATGGTCTTACTGTCGTGTAGATGGCGACAGCGGAAGGTGAGAAGATTTGCAGCAACCTAGAGCAAGGTGTGCTCAATTGGTTCTAGAGAAGAGAACCAGAAGGATGCCAAAAGACTGAGTGCGGAGGGCTTGGTAAGGTATCGTGTAATAGAGGACACTGTTACTGTAGAGCTTGGTTGCAGCTCACAGAAGATCATGAAAGAAATTCCACTGAAGAGATATAGTGGGTAGAATTGCTGAGGACCAGGAGAAGTATATGACCAAGAGGTCATAAATATTTTTACCTCGGGATTCTGATGCAGGAGCATCTAACCCCTCCCTAAATCAAAGAAGAGCAAAGAGGACGTGGACAACAAAGCTGAATCGAAGGAGAAAATAAGGAAAAATTTGTTCTAAAACAGATTTAAAATAAATTAAAGCGGATATACCTGAGGATGACTTACCATTGTTATCTGCGTGCATGTATTTTGGAGAGTTTTCGTTGGAGAAAAACAAGGATCGGATCTGATCGGATCCTTCTGATCTAACATTTCATATATATATGTAACAAATATAGAGAGCGTGATATAGAAAGTGATAGATTGGTGTTTGTAAAAAAAAAAACTGAGTGAGATGTAGCCGAGAGTGAGCTTGTTTCTAAGGCTGAAAAGCCTTAGCTTGTACTGTTCTATATAATACATAAAAGCATGTTCAAGTGTTGTGTACGCCTGTGTGTATTTTATAAATAAGTTAAATCCCATATTGTGAGTTTGTTGATCGACATCGATCACTTAAAATATCGATGGCGATCTAAATCATCGTTCAACTGTTTGTGAGGATTGATGTGTTTGTTAGATTTGTAATTGAGAATTGAATTATGCGCCTTACCTGATTGAATATATATAGAGGTTGAACTGTTTGTTTACAGGTTTGAATGTTTTTTAAAAAAGAGTATACAGATTGAAGGACCAGTCCAAAGGTGGAAGCAAATTGAAATTGCGATCTCCGATCGCCGATTGTTCGCATCGGAGCTGTGACCAGTGGATCGGATTGGAGCAAAGGTGTTTTGTTTCGAATCGGAGTTTTGGTGGAATGCGGATCTGTAATATCTATAGAGGCTCATGTATTAAATTGGAGATCCATAAATGCGGATGGAAGAGAATTTAACAAAGGTCTCCTTGTGTTTGTATTATGGTTCGCCGCAGGGTTTTAATACGTATATTGTACACTTGCGGTGGTTAATTAAAAGGCATTCAAACGTTGTTTCATTATAAAGGTCCACGTTTAATAAATGAAAACGCTTAAAAACTGAAAACGCTTTCGATGGGACCTAGTGGGCCATAACCTACAGGCCCAGGTTCGAGATTTTTACATGAAAAGGGATTTTGGGCTTACCCCAAGATTTCTTTTCATCAACAGCCTTTAGTAATTCTCTTTCAATGCTGGGGAATTGATTGTCCTCTGGCAGTTCCCCCACTACAAGAACTATGGATAGCAACAACCATGCATAGTGGAAGGTTTTACCCTAATCCTGGGCTTCATGACAATTTTTCAAAAATTATTTTCAGAGGAATTCAGACCAGTTAAATTGGACCCCCTCCATGCACTTCTTGGCCAGTGCGATCACTGGCGCCAATACCTCCTCAGCGCGACATTTCCACATAACTTTGCCTACGAGGATCTGGGTGGCTACGCAGACTACTTTGTCCTTGATGCTGGAGATGGCATAGCCCCTCTTCTTCTTTTCTAGCTTACACATTGTTTTCATGGCCTCCACAAGGGCCATATCACTACCCTTTCCTTCGGCTATGGTCGCAGGGTCCTTTCCTTTGTAGGGGAGCCAGGAAATGTGGTGAATTAGGTCCGTCGTGATGGAGATAGCCTCCTCCAACCATAGATACCCATCATGCACCAGGCAGAGTAGCTGCCTGATGATGAAAATGGTGATTGGCATGCAGTGGAAATGCGACACCTATAGTAAGTTCAGTAGGTCGGCCTTTTCCACACCGCGCAGCCACTTCCACAGCTCTAACGTTGTCACCACCCCCACAATGTTTTGCTTCATGAGGTTCCTAGTCTCCAGGTTAGGGATCTTCTCATGGTCAGTGAGGTCCCAACTTCAAACTTCATGGTTGGCATGCGGCCCAGGTGTGCGCCTTCAAACACAATGCTATCAAGGAGGAGCGAGGTCTGGAGTGAACTCTTGGTTTCTTCCAGGTCCTTTGGCACTTTGGTCTTCCTTTTCTGTGGAGGGACATATGTAGGTAGCTTTGTTGCAGAGTAGGTAGGTTGACTATCCTTGTCCATGCTTTCGTCTTCTTCCTCTGCGATGATAAGGGCCTGCAAATCTTCTTCTTCCTCATCTGTTTCTATTGTGATAACTTTCCCCTTCTCTGCCATCAATAGTTTGCTGCATAGCAGGTTCCTCAGGGTGACGCATACAGGGTTCATTGCTTATTTATCCTTCTTGGGCCTTGGTGTACGTGGTGATTTGGGGATTTCTGCCACAACCCTGGCACCTCCTAGAACGTCTTCCATAGTTAAGGCTTGTGTAGCCTTGCCGGTGGTTACCCCTTCTATTCCCAAACTATCCTTCTTTGTTGTCATTGTATCTGGGCTGTAATCTGGCACTCATGAATTTAGGGTCTCAATCTGCGCTCGACTAACAATGCTCAAGGCTCTGTTCAATCACTCAATTCTCAAATGAACAAGTGTTGTTTGCTGACTAGCCCTTTGTGTTTTATAGTGCCTTTTGAATTTGAATTCGACTGTTCTCCCCAATTCTGATCCATTAATGCTTTCTTGTTGGCATATTTTCCAAATCTTTCCCATAAATCACATCTTAAATGCCCATTTCCCACTCCATTTGGCCTCAAGTCGCACATCCCATCATGAATAGCGACCTCAACGGTCACTTTCTGGCCAATCCGCGTAGCAACGTAGCCCCCTGTGTGCAGTCACGGACCTTTTCCTTATATTTTGGATTCAGGCAGTAAGGCCTCTACTTAACCAACTTCGCGTCTGCTTTCAGGGTGATATTCATCATCCCTAAGTCACCAACAATCCCTTTTAAGTCTGTAATCTTGATTGGGAATAAGTCTTGGTATTCGCGAAGTAACCCAACAACCTTATCCACTGGGGCATCATCCCAATAATCACCAAGAGTTGCATATTTTGGTTTAACCTCCGTCCAAATGTTTACCTATTTTGTTTTTAACGGCGTGGTGATGTTAGGATCTTTAATTAATGGTCCTTGAACCTTGCAACAACCTTCAATTTCAAGAATGTTAATTTTATGTGGATCATCATAATCCTCCTCAATATTTACATTGTAACACTCTAGCGCGCAACTTAGCTGGGTCACCCATTCTAGCTAAAGAACTTCTATTAGCTCATGGGGTATAGTAGAAGATAACTGCTTTTACTTCTTGTAGTGCATCATCAACAGTATCCCACCAATGATCCTCAAACGTGAAGGTTAACAAAAATCCTTCACGCAAGCTATCCCATTGGCTCGTGCCATGGTGGAGCTCCGTCTCAGTATACCAATTCATGGGTATGATATCTGTTGGCTAGTTGAATTGTTTGTGAATTAAACATTCAAGTACCACATTAATTATCGACCAGGGAAAGTCCTTTTATTTCAAAGGCACTGCGTACTGTATGTACTGAAAGTCCAAAAGCATCAAAAGCTGTAGTATACGTACTTCTTACGTTATATCATTACAGTACTTTAAAATGAAAACAATTAATTAGAATTACAAATCTGAGAAACGAAATAACGAACGTTCTGCTGGCAGAGGATCAGGACCCTATCCTCCAGATGGGGATGTCCAGCACCTGCCCCTGTTATCAGAATTGATGATGCACACAACACTCTCATTCACCGGTGAGAAACAAACTCAAAAAGCAATGAAACAGAGTACTAGTAAAGCAAAGAATACCAGAGGTAATGCTGTCAAATCCACACAGAGTACCGAGAAGAACTTACCATACATCTACACAATCAACAGGAAAGTAAATGGGTGAATCTTGTGAGGAAGGTGGGCCCAGTCCTTCTCACAAGATTACCCGAGAAGACGAAGACGGACTTAAGTGCTCAAAACCAGTTTTATATTCATCTGCCAAAAGATTAAGTACAATGGAACTCAGACCTGCTGATGTTCTTCAAAACCTTAATTACAGACCGACTATTGACATCCCGTTTCATGTAGATGTCTCCTCTTTATAGAGGAGACATCTACTACAATAGAATATTACAGCTTTTCAGTTAATACTTTGTGTCAAAAATAAGCAAATTAGAATGTTGTTACAACCATATGATAATGCATCTTTTTCTGGAGCTTTGGCTGTTACACGACGGATAACTGATTGTCTTCTCAGGATTGTCATATCCTTCGCCATTTCCCCATGCTGTTTATGCTGACTGTATGCTTCTTCTCTAAACTTCCGCTTGGTTATGCCACGTTACCATTCTTTAGATAGCTGCCATCTGTTGTCCGTGGCTATTACAAAATAGCTTGCTTTAGGTAATTACTGTTGCTGGTATTGTGGCAACTGCACAGTTGCTGTTTCTGGTGTTGCAGAAACTGTGTAGTTGCTGTTCTTCGTGTTGCAGCAACTATTCATTATACTCTTGCAAGCTTATGACAGTTGTTTGACAATTTTAGTCAGCGTTTCCACAGATAAGTAAAAAGATATTTACGAATATGAAATAAACAATTAAATATAGACTTGCCGAAGGTTACTTCATACCTTGGGGTTAATATGTCATTATGAAATAAAAGCTTTTGCTTATGACTGTAAAAAGGGTAAATATACGGCAAAATATAAGGTCAAAAATTGGTCAATTGTGAGTCCCAACATCCCCCCCAACTGAAGAGATTGCATGTCCCCATGCAATGTCTAATCTGAGTCTGAGTCGGAAAACTAGGACGAACAATGAAGATTACTAAGGCAATAGCTGAAGGGAGTATCATCGAACCTCTCTCTGAAACCACAAACAGTCCTCATCTGTTTCCATATTGCTGCCTCTTCTCTGTTAGAAAGTTCAAACTTCCCCTTATACTGATCACCTGGCAACCATAAAAGTGGGAACTTAAACCTGTAGCCTATCCATTTTTCTGCACAAAATTTCATGCTTTCAACATACCGAGGTACCCTTGATAATGCTACTCGCAGATTTGATGGGTTATACGGGTGATATTCTCTCCCTTCTGTGGGGCAGTTATCCCAAAATAGTTTATTTGCTTCCACAGCCAATGATGCTTTGGTTTTTATGTACTGCTGACAGTCTGTTAGGACCTCTGTTCGCAGTTTCATAACATGATCCTTCATCTCATCATTGCTTATCATTTTTAAATGCTGCGAAATGAAAGCGGTAGGGTTATGAGGTTCAGCTTGAATCCACAAGAGGCAATTTTGTTCATTCTTGAGGCCTGAGATATAGGCATTTTTCCAGGTGAGCTGGTTTGCAAGAAAGGAAATGAAAGCTCTTAATTGTGTATCACCTACCACAGGTGTCATATTAATGTTTCTTTCTTCGGACACCGCCTCGTTGTGGAGGTATAATTCACATAGCAGGTTCTGGTCATTTTTGGGTGCTCCTGCAAAAGTTGCCATGAACTGATCTGCTGTGACCACTTGATAGGGTCTCCCTTCCTTGATAGCCTTCAACTGAATAAATGCAAGCCTTTCCCTCAAGAATGTGGCATAGTTGAAGGAGGGCTTCCTTGCTGTGAAAGCACAGCTCAAACATCAGGGACATCCTATGTTTTAGTTCCTTAATTTCTTTATACTGTGCCCTGCACTGTTCCAGTGCCTTCCAATTCTTATAGGCATGGTCGAACCAGGTTCCTTTCTGTTGTTCAAATGCTTTCCCTTGAGATTGATGATATTCTCTCCACCATATGCGTTTGAGTTCCAGAAAACTTTATGTTTCTACCCCTGCATCTTTAACAGTAGGGGGCTCTGTTTGCATGTAGGTATCAACTGAAATTGTCTGTTCTGTAGGTTGGAATAATCCAGCATCTTTTTCTTCACTTTCCACCAAAGCTTATTTCTTGTTTTCTTCCGGGACTGTTTGCTCTTCTTTTATAGTTGTCTGGGTAAGCCGGGGTGATTCTGCATCTTCCTCCATAATAGTCTGGGTAGGCCGGGGTGATTCTGCATCTTCTTCCTTTTTGTCCTGCATAGCATCGGGAAGCTCCTTTGTTTGTTCTTGTGCAGCCTCTAAGGAACTTACTGGTTCTTGTGTATCAATAAGTTCCTGTTCTTGGTCTTTCATGTTTTCTAGATGACCTGTTGGTTCTTGTGTGTCAACAGGTCTTACCGACTGCATTTCTTCTAAGGATCCTGTTGGTTCTTGTGTAACAACATGATTCTCCTTCTGCATTTGCTGTGAAACTCCTGTTGGTTCTTGTGTAACAACAGGGTTCTCATTCTGTAATTCCTCTGAAACAGGTTCGTCCATCTGCACATTCTCAGGGCTTTCAGATCCTGTTGGTTCTTGTGTAGCAACAGGTTTTTCAGCATCATCAAATTCCTTTGTTTCATTTTCAGCCTCGAGGGCTTCCTCTATTGGTTCCTTCACTAACCTATACCCTGCCTGAGCATATATCTCACCACAACTTGTACAGATATATTCAGTATCTTTGCTTTTATCTGTTGCCGATGCTGCTCTTTCCAAAACGTGCAAACTGAATTCTGCTTCATAAGCTTCCTTGATTCTTATTATCTCTTTCTGGTAATCCTGAATCTGAGCTTTCAGAAACTCAATTTCTTCTTTCAGGGCAGGTATCGTAGTCTGATCCTGTGAGATAGTGGATCCGAGTGGAGGCCAAGATTCTGCTACATCAATTTGGTCAATATTTCCCACAGGTGGTTCTTGTGTGTCACCTGGGGTAGTGGCTGGTTCTTGTGTTACAGCCACTTGCTCACTATCATTGTGGGTGTCGGCAGCTGGTTCTTGTGTTACAGCTACCTTAAGATATGAGGCCACGAAGCTATGAACGCTCTGTATCTCAGCCTCTGTGGGTGAGGGAGAAGGGTTTCGGGAAGTGGCCGGAGTACGGGGTTTTAAAAGAATGGATGGTGGGCTGGAAGGTTCAGGGGATTCGACTACTGCCGTTTTTCGTTTTGGTAAGAAGGCAGAAAATTGAGGTGTTTTTCTCTTTCTGCTGGTTCTTGTAACTGAAGTGGTAGTCGGGGTGGTGGATACTTTGGCTAGAACCCTCGTTCTTTTTCTTTTTACTGGGGTTTTCTTTGGCTGCTGCCTTTTTCGTTTAAGCTGCATAATTGGGATATTATCTTCAGAATCATCAGTGGAGATACTGAGTATGGGGGCGGGAGAATTGGTTCTTTTGGGCGACACGGTTAATTCCACTGCTTCTTGTCCCTTTTCTGTAACATGCAGAGGTATTTGCTGGGGTTGTTCGGGGCTATGCTCTGTCTGCTGGGGGTCTTCCGAAGGGGTTTTCTTAGGGGTGTCGTCCATTTGTTGAGGAGGCTCCTGGTCTTGCTGAGATATATTCTCAGCTTGACGAGAAGTTTCCTCTTGATGGCGACTGCCCTGCACAGGCTGTGGACTTCCTTCCCTTGGATGGGGATTAATGGGGGGTGGCGAAATGTTTAAAGGAAGAGCCCTGTTAATCAATAGTTGAACTAGGTGATGGTGCTTCAGGGAGAGGGCTGGATTATTCGCTTTCATAGCATATCGTGCCATATTTTTAAGACATCCCAACAAATAATATGGCATATTCACTAATTGACCATTTCTTAAGTGATTTAACAGAACGAAGTCGTGTTGGTAGATTACCTGGTAACGACCTTCGCATGTTAGATACTGTTTGACGAATTCGGCGACTCTTGGCCATGGTTGAGGTAGCGACCGCAATGCTACACCTCTACCCTTGGTTTCTACCTCCTCGCCCAGACGGAGAAAGTCTCGTTGCATGTTCAGAATCACTTGTTTCCTGCTGAACCATCTTGGACCAGTGGTTGGAAGTCCGGTGACTTCGGCTATGAATTCTTCCGTGACCGGGACTTGAATTCCTTGGACGACAGAAAATCCTTCTGTCAAATTGCGTGTGAATTCCAGGACTTGTTGTTCGTCAAAGTCCGGAAGTCTCCTGAAATATTCTGTCCATCCAGCTTGCATGAAGATTTGGTAAATTTCTGGAAAAAGCTCCAGAACTGCTGTTGTGGCTGGTTCATGAGTGATGAGGCCCCCTCCCATGGCTATTGTTTCAGTAAATCTTCAGAATTCGGGGCCGAGCTACCGATTTTAACTCAGAGTATACATCACAATTGGTAACGTGCTGTAATTTTTACATACAACCGGGAGAATTAAGGGTGGCGGTGGTTGGCGTGGCTAATTATTATGAAATTGCTTCGGTAAACTCCCCCTTCCCTTTTTCCTACGTGTGAATGATATGATTGGGGAATGTAATCATTTGATGTACCTATCACCTTTTTCCGTTTATCTAGTATTTAATGCTTATTCATAAACGTGCGTACCTTTGTCCTTTACCTTTTTGGATCGCTGCGTCACAACGTCTTTTCTCGTTTGCTGTCAAATTATAATCATTATCACGGATCTTAAAAGCACAGGAATATGATAATGACGGGGAAGTGACGATGAGGTTCTGTAATCATCACGAAAGGTGATTTCTTTCGTGTGGAAAGGATATTTCAGATCAGTAAGCATTGTCGTGGCACCAAGATTGGTGTTGCAGCCACAGAGAATTATGTCGGAGAACGGGAAGTGGTGTTGCAGCAACAGAGGTGGTGTTGCAGCAACGGGGAATGGTGTTGCAGAAACAGGGGTGGTGTTGCAGCAACAGGGAATGGTGTTGCAGCAACAGAGGTGGTGTTGCAGCAACAGGGAATGGTGTTGCAGCAACGGGGAATGGTGTTGCAGCAACGGGGAATGGTGTTGCAGCAATAGGGGTGGTGTTGCAGCAACGGAGATGGTGTCCGCCTTATGGTTCCTTTTGAAGCCTTGCTCTCAGCTACTTCCCACGTTCTATCTGCAAAATCTGAAAATATAATATTGCGATCCTTGGCAGGAATTATTAGTTCCTAAAAAAAAAATGTCTAATCTTAATAGCTACATAAATAATAGAAATTCAAGTGTTCTGAGGGACGGCAAGTTCCTCTGGAAAAGAATACTGTTTTATTGCCATGCAAGTAGCTTTGAAGTCCTCTTTGGAAATCGGCTGCTGATATAACCGAAGTCGGTAGCCATTCACCAACAGTGGTGTTCTGCTGCCATCGATTGTTACTAGTCTAACTGTTCCATTTGGGAAAAAAGTATCCACTTCATACGGTCCCAGCCATCTTGTTCTCAGCTTCCCTTGAAAGTTCTCAAAACGTGAGTCGTAAAGAAGAGCCCAGTCACCTTTTTGGAACTGCTTTTGCTTAATGGTTCTGTCATGCCATCTGCTCCTTTGTTGCTGTTTCATAGTTGTTTGGTGGACGACATCTAGTCTTTTTTCGTCCAATTCCTGCAACTGCTGTAACCTGGCTATCTGTGCATCATTTAAATCTAGGTTAACAGCTAAGGCAGTTCTTAAAGTCTTAATTTCAAATTCTACAGGAAAAATAGCATTCTTTCCAAAAACCAATTCATAGGGTGAAAATCCTGTTGTATTTCTCCAGGTGGTTCTGTAGGCCCAAAGAGCCTCGAGCAACCGCTGAAACCAGTCCCTTCTATTCTCCTTTATTGTTTTTGTTAAGATAGCCTCTATGACCTTGTTTGTGCTTTCCACCTGTCCATTCGCTTGAGGGTGGTAAGGCGTGGTCATCTTATGTTTGATATGGTACTTCTGAAGCGTATCTTTGAAATCGTGGGAATTAAAAGGAGGCCCTCCATCAGTGACTAATTCTCTGGGTAGACCAAATCTAACGAAGATTTCTTCAAACAAGAATGTTAATATTGCTTCCTCATTAGCTTTGATAAGTGCTTTGGCTTCTACCCATTTAGTCATGTAGTCTGTGCATACTAGAATGTAAATTCTTTGATTGGATGGAGGGTTAATAGGACCTACAAAATCTAATGCCCATTTCTCAAAGGGTTCGAGAGTTACCTGAGGGTTGAGTGGCATTTCATCCATATGGTTGGGCTGGCCCATTCTTTGGCAGCTGTCACAGGCCTTCACATATCTTTTTGCATCTTTAAAAAGTGACGGCCAGTAATATCCCATTCTAAGTACCTTGTGAGCTGTTCTTTTATCTGCAAAATGTCCTCCACAAGGACCATCGTGACAAGCTTTCAATATGTCATAAATCTCGTCTTCCCCAACGCACCTCCTAATTTCTTGATCTATTCCTGTGTGGAACAGACACCCGCTTATCCAGCTGTACCTAGCACTTTGCTGGATGATCTTTCTTCTTTCCCTGTGTGATAGGTGTGATGGTAATTTTCCTGCAACTAGATAATTGGCAATGTCCGCATACCAAGGTGAGTGAGCAGATACTGCAAATAGATACTCATCCGAAAAAGAATCATCTACTGGAACATTTTCGTTAGTTTTTAACCTAGAAAGAAAGTCAGCAACTACATTTTCTTTTCCTGGCCTATCTACTATTGTGATATCAAATTCTTGTAGTAGTAATAACCACCTGGTGACTCGAGCATTAGTAATTGATTTATTCATTAAATACTTGATAGCCGAGTGGTCTGTATGCACAAAGGTAGTATAGCCAGTAATGTAATGCCGAAACTTATTAATAGCATAAATGACTGCTAAAAATTCTTTCTCGGTTACTGTATAATTTAACTCAGCTAGTGTCATATTTTTGCTAATGAAATAGATAGCATAGGGGAGATTATTTTCTTCCTGACCCAGGATAGCCCCAATTGCTGTGTCTGAGGCATCAGAGGAAATGTGAAAGGGCAGTGCCCAATCAGGTCCTCTCAAAATAGGGGCTGTGGACAGCTGATGCTTAAGTTTATTGAATGCAGTCTCACAGTCATCAGTCCACTTGAATTCAACATTTTTCATTAATAATACAAACAAAGGGGAGGCTATTTTAGAAAAATCTTTAATAAATATTCTGTAATAGCCGGCATGTCCTAAATAACTTCTCACCTCTGTTTGTGTTTTGGGGATAGGAAGGTTCTGGATTACCTGAATCTTAGCTGGGTCGACTTGGATTCCTAGAAACGAAATGAAATGTCCTAATACAATGCCCTGGTTCATCATCATGTGGCACTTTTCAGTGCTCAGAGCAAGGTGTGCTTCAATACACCTTTTGAGTACTTTTTCAAGGTTTTGAAGGGCGTCTTCAAAGGTCACTGTAACATCCCTAAGTAACTTAGTGTAAATTAAACAGTTGAGAAATAATTATGAATCAGTTATTAACTGATTCTTGATACGCATGAAACTAAGTTGAGAAATAATTACGAATCAGTTATTAACTGATTCTTGATATGCGGGGAACTGAATGAGGAACAAATAGTTGGGTGTCAAATAATGGAGGAAAAGCCTCTAACAAATTATTCCTCCAACTACTGCACCCTTCAGTAAATGTATAACTATGCTCCTGGGTATACATTACACCTCATTAATGACTGTGAAGTTTAGGTAAGGTGGCAGAAAGAAAGATTTCTGCTAGATGTATTTGTTGTCATCTGGTAACTTGGGATGCTTGAGCATGCATTTAAAAGATCAAGCGTTGAGTTTGTGTTGGCGGCTATAAGGAAACCTCCTACGGAAGATGGAAGGAGGTTTTGCGTGGGAATGAACCAGACATCAGGCATTGGGTGGACTGTTCATGGTAACTTAGATTATTTACAGATTACGCACAGAATTGCAATTATTTGTAGATTATATTGATATGCACAGACTTCTCTCGATTCTGCGAGTACGTTTCTATTCTAGACTTATTCAGTGTAGATTGTCTAGATTTATTTTTGCCATAAAATTTTGTGTTCTGTTAAGCAAGTGAATCGTTTCATTCATGATGTTGAGTTAGCTATTTTAAAGATGATTTTTCCTTTCTGCGGTTGGGACTATAAGTTAAGAACAAGTTAATGTTGATTGCTTAAGAACAGAGCTTCCCGCTCTTTTATTATCTACCTATGAGTGCTTGGATTTATCTAGCGAGCGGATTTATCCAACAAGCTTAATGGTTTGGGTCCATGTTAGAGTTTCCGTCCCCGAGGGAGGTTCTTCCTCCGTGTTGCAGGTGATGAAAGCATGCAGTGGAAGCATGGAGAGAGCCACCGACGAGATAAGTATTTATGACAATCTTGGAAATATAAGAGTTTATGTTAGTATTTGAGATAAGTATATGTTAGTTTGCTCAAAGAAATAGCTATTTTGGGTAAGGAGAATACTTATTCAATAGTTATTGCATTTTTCAAAAATAGAATGAATATTAAAGAAATAGAAGTTAATATTGCATTTATGGAAAGAAAGAATGCGTATAAAAGAAGTAGAATTTGAGTGGGATTTTATTGCAAAGGGATATATGCTTTATTGCATTGGGATCCTAGTTAATTTAGAAGTTTATTGTGGAAAATTTATGCATTGCATGCATGATAGAAATTGTGATATGATATTATGTGCTTCTTGGCACATCGATAATCATTCTAACCTTCTTGAAGAAAAACATATGTTTTATATACACAAATATAGTGTATTTTTAGAAAAAGAGGGCATTCTTCATACACGAAAATAATAACTTTATAAGAGACTTTTTGGAAAACAAAGATAGGGATTCTTTCCTTAAAAGACATACCTAAATAATGTTCATGTAAGAGCAAGAATCCATACTTGTTTCATGAAAAGACTATGTGTATTGAGGTAAAAATAATTGTGTTAGGAAGAACACATGTTGCATGCTCATAAGGGTAGCTATTGTGATTTAGGAGATATGATTTTGTGTGTACATAGAGAAAGTGGTCATGTTAACTTTCTTGCACAATATAATCTCTTGAAATATTGTCTTGCTAGATGAGTTGTGTTGACTTCTTGATTTTGTTGCATGAAGGGTAAGTTAACCTTGATTTTGTATTTTGATTCTTATACATAAAGATGGATATCTTTAATAATTTCTCGAAAGAAAAGCTTGAGACTCCTTCATATAGGAAGATAGAGAGATGAGGTTATAATGACTTCCCTTAAGAAAGAATTATGTAATTGTTTACATGAAATGTTGATAGAATTCTAGAAAAGGGATTATGTGTTGCATACTTTCAAGGAGGGCTCTTATGATGGCTCTTATGATAAGCTACTGTATGCATAAAGAATAGTCAATGTGTTCTAAAGATATATTCTTTGTATGGCTAGAAGAACTATTGGGCCATATTTCTTTAGGAAAATGATAGGTGATTACTATTATGCTCACATAACTATTATCTTAGCTTCTTGATTAAGATGTGTATGCACACGAGATTTGTGTTAGCTTTCTTTAGAAAGGATATACATATATTCGCATGCAGGAAAAAAAACTACAGGTTCTGTGATAATGCTTTATATATTCGCATGCATCAAAAGTGATAGCTAAGGGACTAGTTCTTTTGACAAAGTTTATGTAAATTTTCATGCAAGAAGATTATAACTGATATTTTAGTTAGTCCCTTCAAAGGAAGCCTTAGTGCTTGTGCCCTTTAAGAATATGTGCAGTGCTAGTTAATATGATTATTTATAAATGTAATCATGATGTCAATGTTGATAATGAGAACATGGACTTGTAAACTAATGATTAGTTCTCTTAAAGAGAAATATGCATTAGTGTGAATAAGCATTGTGAAAAGTAGAATAAGAATTTACTTGAATATATGCACTAGTTAATTAGTATGTTATACTTGCTCATGCAGATGAGTAGATGTTGAAAGATCTCTTTTAGAGGTTGATTATTGATTCATTAATATGGTATCTAATCTTGTTGTCAAAGTTTGTTGACGACAGCATTGACACGAAACGATGGCGGTTGGTGCCAAAGAAAAGTGATGTTCAACATTGTGGCAGGAAAATGATTAACGGGCCATGTAGATGAGTTAAGAGTTGCAGGATTGTCCACTGCTAGAACGATCATGCCACAAGGAATGTTGCATGTGACGGTATGTAAGGAAAGGGTTTCATGGAAAATGTATTAGCTTTTAGCTAGTTATGTAATAACTTAATGATAATTCGTTGTAATAATTTCATAACAATGATTAAGGGATGGAATCCCTTATGAGCCATTGAGTGAGGGGTGAAAACCCTCACGAGCGTTTAATAATAAAATTAAACGTTTGCTGGTTTTCACCCTACGGGGTTTCCAGGGTATATTGGTGTTCAGTGGTGTGATTGCCTTTTGTGTCAATTTTGATGATGATGAATCCTTGATGTTGATGGTTCTTTATTTGGTGGCATGATCATATTGTCCAAGTAGGAGATTAATTAATATGTTTATGGAAATGATGAAATGGATGCAAGGATTTATGAGACAGTTTATGTTATTATACTACCACAATGGTGGTTAAAGGTTATGCAATGGTTATGTAACTTACTGTCTTTGATGGAAATTTACTTGATGTACTAATGAATATTATATCTAATGGTTAATGATGAATCGTGGAGTTGTGAATTGGATAATTACTTGTGGTCATTTGTATAAAAAATGTCTAACTCCCTACTTTTACATGCGAGGTTACCGGGGTATGTTACAGTCACTCCATAAGGGGTAAAGTCGTCCATGAATATTTCTAATGAATCGTTTAGCATATCAGAAAAGATTCCTATCACCTCTCTCTGAAATGTCGCTGGAGAATTACACAACCCAAATGGCAATACTCTATAGGCAAAAGTTCCCCATGGGCTGGTAAATGTGGTTTTGTCCTGATCCTGGGGTGCAATCCTGATTTGGTTGTATCCACTAAACCCATCCAAAAATGAGAAAAATTTCTTACCTGCTAAGCTATCCAATACTTGATCAATAAATGGTAAAGGGAAATGATCCTTTTGTGTTGCTTTATTTAATGATCTATAATCTACACATACTCGCCATTTCCCATTCTTTTTTGGTACAATTACGAGTGGAGAAACCCACTCGCTGTCAGATATTGGATATATGAATCCTGCATTTAGGAGTTTTTGGAGTTCCTCCTTCACAATTTCTCTGAGGTTAGGGTTCATTCTTCGTTGGGGTTGGCAGACTGGTCGGGATCCCTCCTTGATGTATATACGATGGGTACATAATTCAGGGGAGACTCCTTTCATGTCTGTGTAGTCCCATGCGAACGCCTCTTTGTTTGCTTGGAGTAACTTTATTACTTTTTGTTTTTCATCCTCCGTCAAATCAGGATTTATACTCAGCGTTTTACCAGGCTTGATTTCAACTGTTGTGCTCTTGGAAGGGTTACCTAGCGCTGTTTGGCATAAATTTTCATTATTCATATTCTGCTGTGATTCTGGTTCTAGGATTGCAACAAAGTGATTTGATGTTTCTAAGCTAACCGAAGACGGTTCAGAAATAAAACTACTAATTAGCTCATCTTCGGTAGAATCTTTAAAGGTCAAAGATTGCCCAATAGTTAATATTGGTTGGGTTTCCTCGTCCTCATAGTCCACCCATATGGAGTTATCACTGTTAATCATGGTAGTGGCATGGGGATAGAGGGTAAGCTGTTTCGTTTCTTGTCCATTGGAGATGGTCATTGACCCAGATCTACAGCTGATGAAAGCATCTGTTGTAGCTAACCACGGTCTCCCTAGAATCAACGGATGACCCCCCAGCTTCGTTTTGGTTTGTAAGACCACAAAGTCAACCGGGTAGTTCCATGATTCTACAGAGATTATAAGGTCTTCAATGACCCCTTCGGGTTTGATCGTAGAACGGTCAGCTAGTTCTAAGATAGTAGGAGTTTCCCTGATAAAATTTTTCAATTGAAGTAATTGAGCTGTTTCGAGAGTCATGATATTTATTGCAGCTCCTAAATCTACTAAGACCTTAGAGATAAAGGTTTTTCCTACCTGGACTGTTACTGTAGGGTGACCAGGGTCACCATACTTGACAGGATAATCTTTTTCAGTCATTAAGGCAGTTAATTCCCCCATCACATGAACTGTGAGGGGGTCTTTAGCCTTCCTTCCAGGTTTCTTTACACAGATATCTCTAATAGTTCTAGCGTATATAGGAACATCCCTTAGAGCCTGTAATAATGGAATTTTTACATATAAGTTCTGTAACTCTCCTAACAAATTGAAGGTAGGTTGTTCTGGCACTTTAGTGAGAGTTAATCTTTCAGAGAATGGTGGGTCTACCGCTTGGTTATTCCTGTTAGGTGTTGTTTCTACTGTTTCAGTATTATGGTTAGCTGATTTCTCTTTTCTAGTCTCTTCTTTGTCCGAGTCCGTGATATCATCTATAATAGGTTCCACTATTCTCCCTGAGCGGAGATGGATGTCATTACATTGCAGGGGAGGAATAGACTGACTCTGAATGTCAATGACTTGCAAGGCTTTATTATTCGGGTTAGGGTTAGGTTGAACAGGTAGCTGTGGTCTCATTGCCTGATTATTCGAAGGATTATTTGGTGGTAAAGGAAGAGATTGTTGTTGTTGAGGGAAAGGTATCTGTTGGGCTGCCCAGTTCAGGTTCCACTGATTAAAGTATGATTGCTGGGGAGCCCAAGGGTTCCACATAGTCAGGTCAGGAAAGGGTTGTTGCATGTGTGGAAAGTTCATTGTGTTGAAGGGTGGGTACTGCATCTGATTCATGGGTGGGTAAAAAGGAGAACTATTATTCCAACGATTGAATGTTGTATTAGAGCTCGTACCTTGTCTTTGCGGCCATTGCCTCCTTTGAGTCATTAGATACACTGCTTCAGCTTCTTCTTTAGTTGTTTGCAGTGCTGCTTTGATTCCAGGCAAAGAGGGACATTGTTGTGTTTCATGATCCTTCTCGCAGATTGTGCATATGGGCATCCTATCTAGTGGGCATTCTCTGAGTGGATGTTTCTCTCTGCATTTTGAACAGAAAATCGCCAAGGCAGCTTCTACTTCTACCTGTTTCTTCTTGACCTGCAGAGAGTCAATCTGTGAAGCAAAAGAACTTAGCATTTCGGTTTTAAATTCTTCTAATAAGTTACCTATCTCTGCTCTTGTTGCTCCTCCACTGGCTGACTTTTGAACCCTTGAATACACATTCTCTTTGCCTTTTGATCTGCCTGCCGCTCCCCTTGAACATCGCATACAGAGCCTAATAATTTCCTCAAATGGTTCTTTAGAAATGTCCCCTTTTCCAAGCATGTTCAACATGTCCAGGCAATCATCTCTTACTCCTCTTAGCAGTATGGTCTTCAAAATATCTTTGCTCATGTTAGGATGATTAGACCGCTGCAAATTATACTGTAATCTTTCCACGAAATCTTCTAAATTTTCATCCTCTTTCTGGACCATTTTGAACAATTCTTCCTTCCTTTCTCTTGTCTGACAGTAGTCTTGATACTTAGCCAGAAATCCTTCTTTCATTTGGTCCCATGTGGTGATCGCCTGAGCTCCCAAGCTCATAAACCACCTCAATGCGTTCCCTTTTAATGTTGCTGGAAACAGTTTCAGCTTCTGATTAGGATTTATGTAATCATAGCTTCTGCACAGTATGTCGAATTCGAAAAGGAATTCGTCTGGATCTTCGGAGG
>APFE031542090.1:59231-115984 GCA_000404065.3 Pinus taeda | reverse complement strand
TTTTGGAATTGAGTTTCTTGCATTTTAATTTGATTATCAATAATTATTAAGTGGATGGTAGGGATTTAACTTCTGCTAAATTTTATAATAGTATACACAAATTAAAGATTGAGATTTATCTTGAAAGTAGTTGTATCATTTTCTCCTTTTAACTAAACTAATTATTATTTTTTTAAATGGAATATGAACAAGTGTTATATGAAGTGAATGATGGTTTTTTGGGTATGGAGCATTGATAAACCATGGTATTGGCCCATGGTATTGTAAAAGGGCCTATCTACAAGGTAAGAATATCCATGGCAAAGTGAGAGTAAATTTACGTGGTTAAGAATATTTTTCCATATTATTTTAAATGGATATATGTTTAGCTTATATATTACTTCTTTTGACTATTTATCAGGGAGACGATCTAAATTAAATAGTTGGTAAAGTAAGAATCAATTCATAATAAGAATCAAAACTAACTAAATTATAACTTTATTTTAACTTAAACCCTTATAAGTATATATCCATAGTAAGTATCAAAATAATTACTACATCATATATCTTGAGTTGCTAAAATTTAAAAAACTATAAGAACTAACTCAATTATAAATTTATTTTAAATAATTGTTATTAATAATTATTCAATAGACGTGTGTTTATTAGTGAATAGGGCTTCCATAATTTCAATGTCATTATTAATAGTTATGCCAATATGAATAGCTATTTGGAATATATATTCCAAAAATTTTATTTAATTATCAACAATTATTAACGAGGGGAGAGACATATACATGAAGATGGAGGGGGAGTGGGAGGAAAGAACAAAATCATAGAGAGATAGAGGTGGAGAGATAATGAGGGAGAGAGGAGAGGAGGGAAGAGAGAGAATAAGAGAGGAGAAAGATAGGGAGAGAAGGAGAAGAGAGAGATAGGGAGACACATAGATGGAGGGGAGAGAGGGAGAGATGGAGAGAGGGAGCGAGATAGTGGAAAATTTAGAGGGAAGAGAGAGGGAGAGAGTGATGGGGGCGTGGAAGATAGAGGGAGGTGGGAGAGAAAGGGAGAGAGATGGGAATCAATAGAGAGGAGAGGGAGAGAGGGAGGAAAGAAGAAAGGCATAAAGGGAGAAAGGCAGGGAGAGGGAGTAACAAGGGAGAGATGGAGAGAGAGTGAGGAAGAGAGGAGAGTGGGAGGGAAGAGAGGGAGGAGAGAGAGTGGGAGAGTGAAGGGGAAGAGAGGGAAAGGAAGAGGGAGTGAGAGAGAGATAGATAGATATGGAGAGAGAGTGTGTATATTTTTGGGGTGAGATAGAGATAGGGAATACGAAAGAGATGCATAGATAGAAATATAGATATTATATAACTAGCTTATATCCATCTTAACCTCAGATCTATAAGGGGCCAAGAGGGATCAAATATTTGGAGGTGAGAACCTTTCCTCAAGTTTTGCACTCAAAAAAAAGGTTTGGGAGAGATGGAGAGAGAGGGAGGAAGAGAGGAGAGTGGGAGGGAAGAGAGGGAGGAGAGGGAGTGGGAGAGTGAAGGGGAAGAGAGGGAAAGGAAGAGGGAGTGAGAGAGAGATAGATAGATATGGAGAGAGAGTGTGTATATTTTTGGGGTGAGATAGAGATAGGGAATACGAAAGAGATGCATAGATAGAAATATAGATATTATATAACTAGCTTATATCCATCTTAACCTCGGATCTATAAGGGGCCAAGAGGGATCAAATATTTGGAGGTGAGAAACTTTCCTCAAGTTTTGCACTCAAAAAAAAGGTTTTCACCTCGAGAGATTTGATCCCTCTCAACGCTTGATAGATCGAGATTAAGATGGATTTAGGATGGTTTATCCGAAAAAATGTTAGTAATTTTATTAATAAAAACAAACTCACTATATAAAAAATTGAATTTAGAAAATATTTATGTCTAACATCTAACAGCTAACTCCTCTATATCTAGTTATTAAATAAAATATTGAGACAAAATTAAAAGAGGAAACAAAATTACTTATAACTAATATATTTTTTTATGAGATTTATTTTATTTCTATTTTTATTTAATTTGTAATGTCTTTAAATGATATTTGTTAAAGATATAATTTAGTGCAATGGTTTAAAAACAACATTTTAAAGTTAGAAAATTGCCCATTCCACAATTTTGAAGAATGATTAAAATGAATTCAAATATTCTATAACAAGTTCAGAAAAGTAAAACATGTAACAAATTAATATATAAGAAGTTAATATTTTCATATGAAATTTTTGGGAAATACTTTTACATTTATCTTTATTGTGATTTATATTTTTGTATAAATAATAATTTTACTATTGTGGACTAAGTTATGATGAGGATAATTTGGTTATTGATAAATGTGTATAACCATAAAAAAAAACAGAAGTAAATTGAAATTATATAACTTCATGAATATGAGTAACTTTACACGAATATAAAGGTTTATTATCACATTTTAGATACAATGAGGTTTGTATAGTCAATTAAGGGAGGATAAAGGAATTTGGAACCTTTTTTAGTGCTACAAGGGCGAGGGAATACAGATACGACCAATAAATAGTTGTAATGTGTGGGAAAATAAATTTTAATAATTGTTTTATGTATTTATTGTCTTTTATACTTGTCCTCATAATAAAATATTTTTATACGATTAATGAAAGTAACAACCTAGCGATCATGGCATAGTTTGAAAATGCAATTCCAGTTGATATGAATGATAGGTTCAAATACAAAAAGAACTCAAGATAATTGTTGAGCCTGACACCTAATTAATGGTTATTGGATTGTCTTGCTTTGAGGATGTTGCATTTTGAAGATGAGAATAATGGAAATAAAAGCCTAACCATTGACATTAAGAAAAGAACATCAAAGATAGAGTAACATATAATCACATAATATGTTAAACTGGTCATCGTAACATGTGGTAGTAAAGAAGACACTAGTCGTTCACGCAAGATGTGGAGATGATCAATAAATTATCATGGTTATTGCATTGGAACAATTCATCATAATAAATCTAATAAAATATTTAAATTTTTAGTGTGAATTCTAATTCGTTTTAGATCTTGGATTATTTATTTATTGTTTTATTTTTAAATATAAATTAGTTGAAATGCAAGCAATATAAACTGAAAATACATATAGACATTAACCCAAATAGGCACAACTTTTTCCTTGGGAAACCCTTACGGGAGAAACCTAGCTAGAAGGTGAGGTTTCTTTGATCTTTATTCTCTAGTATGGAAAAACGTGTAGAGACAAAGAAAGAGGTACTCTCTATAGAGTTTCCTAAGACCTATGGCTTGGAAATTTGCTACAAAATTTTAATCCCCTTTTTTTCTCTCTCTCACATCCCACTCCTAATTGCTTTGCTTAAATATGGAAGAAAATATAATAGCATGAGATGGAACCCCTACTCCTCCTAGTGGCCTAGTATTTAACACAACCTAATATCTAACTATATGAAAGGTTTGACTCCCTCAACCTTCAATTAGAGTTACAATTCTGGACCTTCTAAAGTATTTTTGAAATTATATACATGGCTAGACCAAAATGCATGAGTAACAGGGATTAACGTGACATCAACTTGTACTGTGACAATTAGTATGGTAGATCAACTTGTAGGAGGCATAACTTTTGCATACAAACTTCGAGTACCAGATGGTCTCGCACAAGCGATAATTTTTTTACCCCAAAAAAGTTTGTTAATGCCTCAAAATGGCCCTAGAAGATTTCATACCCAAATTTTCCAAATTGGGACCCATTGATAAAAAAGACCCTACAAGCTCATTCATGTAATTATTCCACTCTGAAAGCATTGAGGTAGATAATGAACAATATAGTAATTCAATATGAATCAAGAGAAATTATAGATGAGAAATAGTATCACAATTCCCTAAATTACATACGAATGAAGTCAAAATTGGAAGAAAATTACCCCTTAAAGAATACAAAACCTATGAGAAGATAGAAAAATAAGTATAAAGAAATGGGGGGTTTAAGAAATGAATGATGACAACCTATTGCAGCGCTCATAACCATGATCAATATAGAATGATTATATGAACATAAAAGAGTAATAAATGGATACATAAAGTTAAATATGTGAAAGTTTCTCAAACAAGTGTAAGAAATCAACCAGAACATGATGGAGGCTTTTGTAATTAGGGAATAAACATGATGAACTAACTTAGCACTCTACTTTTATATTCTAAATAAGCATGTGGCAAGTGGTTGTGGAATCACATACGTGTGGCAATGACTTCATATGTGGAAAAAAAAAACTATGTAGACTAATGAGAAAACACCTAGCATAATTGAAAAAACTAGTGAGAATCAACTAAGGGAAGTTGCACAAGAATGATGACCCTAGAAGTACAAATGGGGTTATCATGAGGAACACATGCCCACAAGAACATGTGCCTGTCCTTAGGAGTGCACATGTGGTCCTAGTTGTCTAGGCTCTGTAAGGCCGAAACTAGGCTACCTGCTTAGCATGGCTCAAAAGTGTATGTGCGTTATTAGGAAATATCATTATGCAATTTGAAAACCTTAAATTTATGCACTATGAAGACCCTAGCTTTGTGGAATTTGAAAACCCTATCAATGTGGAATGTGGAAACTCCAATATAGTGAGTTCAAATTTGAGTGCATAACTAGGAAATGTAAGTAAACAAACCATATTTACCTTGCTTCACAGGTTGGCGATGTTTGTCCATGTATATTGAAGTGAAATTTGAAGACCTTAATTTTGCGTAATTTGAAAATCCTACTTTATGGAATTTGAAAACCTTAGTATTGTAGAATTTGATGGAATGGAATCATATGAATTTAATTTTCATTTATACCATTATGGCTAATTTATTCCCAACACTCTCTATCTCTATATTTCTATTTACACATTTTCTAGTCTCTCTCATTTTCCAACAAGCACTTCATTGACTCTCATTGAAGAAATTTTATGAGCTTTATTATCATTGGAATCTCTAACCAATAGAAAATATGACCCATGATAAATATGACCATAGTAACTATGACATACAAGAACTATGAACTTGATAACTTTAACCCTTACAAACTATGCCGCATAATAACTATGACCTCGAGCACTTTGACCCTCATGAACTATGACCTTAGGAATCATTCCTTTGTTGTTCATAGTTCCCTTGTCAATTAGGAACTTTTAATTCATTTTACAAGAATCATGACCACAAGAATTATCATGTGGGAGCTTTGACTATGAAATTAAACTAGGACCTTTTTTTCAGTCATAGTTCTAGGGAATAATTCATTTGTTAGTTAGGAACATTGACTCACAATAACTATAATCAATGTTTATTAGTCATAGTTATAGGAAATTTCTTGATTAGAGAACTATTATGACCAACGACCTATAATCATCTTATTCATTCATTGGTCAAAGTTCTTGTCATCTAGAGTAACTGTGTTAATACTTCTCATTGGTTATAGTTACTATGGGTTACAGTTCCTATTGGATAGAGTTATTAAGGTCATAGTTTTTCTTGAGCTTATTCCAAAATCTAAATTTTCAACGTATCCATTATTTTACAATGAGCGGTGGGAGAACGATGAGAATTATCCACCGGGATGAAGATTCCTTAAAATAATGTTATCCAAATGTATGCATGTATGGTATTGATAATCTTAGAACTTTTCCAGTATCCTCTTCCTCCCATATTTTGGTCATCCATTTCTGTCAACCATTTATTCTAAAGTAATCTTCGTTAGGATCACTGCTACAGTTTCCAAATGTTTAAGTGATATGGTGAGTTGACAAGGTAGTTTAAATATTAAATGAGATGGGGTAGCTTTTTTGAGTTTTAAATTTAAATTCAAAATCTTAAAGTTGCAGTATACCACCTCTCATTTGTCTCGGAGACTATTTTAAAAACTCTTTGTTTAGTTCGAATCGATGCAGGGAGATCGAAGAAAGTAGAGCCAAGACATAAGCAAGAGGCTCCATAATGAACATTTCATTATGGTATATGTTTTGTGTCTTTTTTACTGTTGGAAGCTGTCTTAAAATAATATCTTGAGCATTCTATGGTTTCTATATTTTCTACTCATGATCTTCTCTAACAACAATTTTACATGGGGTATTTCAGACAATGAGTCCTTCATTGGCAGTTTGGACTAATCTTTGAGTACTCCCTAGTTATCAATCTCAGATATCAAGCAACCTCAAGTTTGGATAACTAATTATGGAATCTAATTACCTATTTTCTCATTCTTTTCCAAGTTCTAGCAAATAAGTGTATTCAAATGTTCTACACTACAATTAGTAGTTCGATTGTTGAGTTACTACTTCTAGAAAGCATCCATTTGAAGTAAATTTAGCGAACATGCAGAACTATAATGACGACATTTTCTAACAGAGAAAGCCAAATGTTTGTAGCGCAATTGCACATGAAGCAAGTGAAATATTTGCGTACACAACTAGAATCTCCATTGTCACCACACCACTATTTATACAGATAGATAATTCATCAGTTCCTTTAAGGCACCATCCTCTAGTAAGGGAAAGGATGTGCGTACACCATCCTCTAGTAAGGGAAAGGATGTGCGTACCTAATAGACCCTGAATGAGAAACCAAAATGGCAATCAAAAGTAGACGAAATCTACATCCTATCATATGGGTCATTAGTATAATATAATCTATGGAATCCATCTCCATGATTAAGCCCCACACATAGAGACATATAGAATAGTAGGTAAAAACCAAAAAGAAAATCTTATATCCTTAATAAATACTTAATTGATAAGTTATATTTATTTTGTAAGATATTTATTAAATTATTTAAATGTATATTATATATATATATTATATATAATATTGCCTTCTTAATTATTTTACTTCTAACCCTGTTTTTCAACAGAAAGTGTGTTGGTATCTAGGTTTTTTACTAATTTTAATTGCTTAAAGTTTCTCTACAAATTTTAACCCATCAATTAAAACAATTATAGTTCACAATTTTTTTTAAACAATATGAAAGACATGATTTAAATACTTCACTATTTTAAATACCAATCAAAGTGAAAAGTTTGGAATTACAAAGCAAGAGCTTTGCATTCCATCACCACATAAAATCTCGTCATAATTCAATGTATTAACAATTTTTTTGACGTTTCCTTGAATTTATGCCTTCTTACTCACAAAAATAAATTTAGTACTATAGAATGACTTAGCATATTACAATTAAAAATCCATAAATATTTTACCATCTTTTAATAGTTGAGCTATTTTTCCATTTATCTTATTTATTGAAAAAAATTGTCTAATATATTCTTATGAATAAGCATATTGTTAGACTAAATAAATAGCTTAAAATATAATATGATCCTTCATATTTAAAAAAAAATAAAAAAAAAATTGAAGCAACAATTTCAAAATAATACATTTGACGGTGTATTCTTTATCGATTGATATATAGAAAAACTTATCCCAATACAAATTAACACTCACTTCAAATAAACAAAAAATAAATTATTTGATATAAAAAATATTCTCCATTGTTTTTGTATATTTCATAAATAAAATCTCTTGTTTTATTTACGCACTCAAAAGTCTTACCATTTTCAAGAAAGTGAGATTTTTTGCATTTGAGAATCTTCTAATTTCAATTCTGCTACTATTTAGCCATAATGTTATTATTAGCGGTTAAATTAGTTTTAATAGTAAATGATTACTTTTCTTTATTATAATTAAATTAATTTGAGTAATAAATGAATAATTTTTTTATTACAATTAAATTAGTTTGGTAATAAATAAATAATTTCCTTATTGCCCATTTTATTTGTCAAACATTTTTTACTCTAAAATTCCGGAATCAACGAGGCTATGACATCCATGATCCAACCTATTATACCCCACGTGTGGGTCATGTTTTTATTAGCAAAATTTTGTTTTCAATAACTTAATCGAGAAAGCCCTAAAACTAAGAATACGATGTAAACCTCTACATTCATCATCTATTCGATGTAAACCTCTGCATTCATCATCTATTCGAATACTTAGTGTTACGCTGATCTTGATCTTGAGATTAATTTGGTAATTTTTTCATGAATTGTAAATAATTTACACGTGTACTGAGCTGGAAAATTCACCAATGCCTTGTTTGTATTCAGGATTGGCTCTGGTTTTTAGGATTAGAGTGGTTAATCATTTAGAAACTAAGGTGGACTGGCTTTTTTGGGAAATAAGGCCAATTTTATGGAATAAGTGTAATATTGTCATACAAACAAAACTAACGTGGACTGGCTTTTCTGGGAATTAAGGCCAATTTTATGGAATAAGTGTAATATGGTCATACAAACAAAGCAGTTTATCTCAAAAAATAACTTCAAACTCACAAGTTCCACGACACTTCCTTCATTGATAGTTAGTAAGTTGATACAGTGATACGAATGATATGTAAATGCATCAAAGTACATCTCTTCCTACCAAAAGCGTTTGTTGGACTTGCGTATCATTAAACTTTTATATTTGAAACTGAATCGAACAACCTTAGATATCTTGGGATATAGTAAACTGTTAAAAGATTCGACATCCAAAACCTTTTTTAATAACTTGCAGCAAAATATCTCTTCCTACCAAAAGCGTTTGTTGGTCTCGCATATCATTAAACTTTTATATTTGAAATTGAATCGAACCTGAGAATAGATATCTTGGGATATAGTAAACTGTTAAAAGATTCGACATCCAAAACCTTTTTTAATAACTTGCAGCAAAATATCTCTTCCTACCAAAAGCGTTTGTTGGTCTCCCATATCATTAAACTTTTATATTTGAAATTGAATCGAACCTGAGAATAGATATCTTGGGATATAGTAAACTGTTAAAAGATTCGACATCCAAAACCTTTTTTAATAACTTGCAGCAAAATATCCCGGGATATAGTAACCCGTTAAAGGATTCGACATTCAAAATCTATTTTAATAACCTGCATCAGGCCTATCAACAGCTTGTTTTGGTTCTGCTCGAATTAATCCTCTACTTTCTGCCTTCAACGCTACTGAATGGTATCATCACATGCACAGGAACATCAATTAAAAGAGAACGGAATAAAGTAAAATAGTTTTTTACTCCCCATATAACCCTTGATTTTAAAAGCGTGGAGATCATAATATGGCGTTGGAGATTTTAACAGCGTTATGAAGGGAGCTTACATAGCCTGAATGCCTAGATTTGATCCCAAATCATATCCATGCCCCTCAACTCGAGAAATTGCACCCCCAGCCACAGATGGAGAAGAGATAGGGCCATGGGGAGCTTTTTCTGATGTCCATTATGGAGTTGCCTTGGATGTTGTTGTAGTGGGGGATGGTGCTGGGTGCATGAGAGGTTCACATTGAAGCAAAGAACCATCTCTTTCCTAATCAATAATCGAAACTCAAAGCACAATATTTCAATTTGAAATGCCAGGCGGGAAGGCTTTTGAATTTTGAAATCCTTTGGTTCGTGTCTTATCCACAGCTGCTGGGAGTCGGAGTTGTCCAGGTATCGCAAATCAAGAGAGCTAAGGAGTCGTCGGAATATTAAAAGTATTAGCGGAACGTGCAATGGAGAACTTATCCTGTGTCGAGACACTCGGCGTTTTTTTAATGGTTATGGGATGCATGTATGGGAGACTGTTCCTGGCCATGCATGGAACACCTGTTTTCCATGACGCTTTCTTTCTCCTTAGCATGACACGTGGCGGTCCCCAAACCTTCCCATCGCAATCTCCCTTCCATTCCTCTCTGGTGGCATAGATTAGTGTTTCAATTCAGACTTCAGTCTTTTCTGTATCATTTTTTCACGCCTCTCTGAGGTTTCCTTCCACGCGTCTCTGAGATTTCCTACCAGAAGATCTTCCATTTGGTATCTATTAGTTCAAAGGCAAATGCTTGTCTAGTTTTTTCTCAGACTTAGTTATATTAGCACCTTTGCATGGTTCTCGTTTGCCTTTCCCTCTTTATTCCAGACTATCAGAGGTCTTGCACCAAACTTTATCGGTCTGGTTTGAGGTTTGGAGGCTACTTTCTTGTTGGTGTCTCTTGATTTGTAGAAGTGCGTTTAGGACGACGGTTTGTCGGGACGGCTCGGCTTTTTTGTGGTGCTTCATGGGGTTGAGGTAAGTAAAGATAGATCCACATCTCAGTGAATTCACTTTAGTATCAGATTGAAATAAAACAAAGAAAAAGAAGAAAGGAGAACCTATTTTATGTTGTTTATGCTTACCATTATTTTTTCGTATCTGAGGGGAAGCAAAGGGTTTTGTAGATATCTCTGATATGTTTTAACAGTTCCTTTGAGGATATGAAAGCTATATTTGTTAAGCAAGCATTGTTTTTGAATTCTTTTTATAATTATTCCTTCAAAATATCAGAAATCTATGTAAAATCCAGGCCATGTGTAAATTTTAGTTTTAGAATCAGAAATTGGTGGTGTAAATGCAAGGCTGGTTACTATTGCTACATAAGTTTATCAAGTTTTTCCTGAAATCTTTAGGGGGCTTTCTATCACCAAGCTCGTTAGTCATCCGTCATCCTTAGAGTCTTAGCCTCTAAGGGCCAACTTACTGCTTTTCCCTACTATCTGGTTTTTCCGGGATCGAAAAATTTCAAATCTCCGTTTCTCCGGTACCTGGTGAAATGTGATGTAGACTTTACTAGACTTTACTATATGGTTTTTTCGGTATCAAAAAATTTCAAATCTTTGTTTCTCCGGTGCCTAGTGAACTGTGACATAGACTTTAGTGGGATATGTCTTGGTAATGTCAAAAAGTAGTCGTCGTTTTATACATTCCAGTTTGCAGCATATCCTTTTCTGAGGCTATGTCATTTTTCATATTAAAATTCTGTCCGCATGAGTCCACTTTGGCAAGATTTTTTCTACAAAAGTGTGTATTTAATTCTCTGGTGTTAAGATTTGTCAGTCCTCATGTCATGGGAATTATCTCGCATAACTTGGCCAAATCATCCCTTATCTAGATGTACTTAGATCTGTCAGTTTCCATTTAAAGTCGTTAGCCCTTGGTAATCAGCACTCGAATATTGATCTCATCACAGGTCAGCATGGCTGACGTCCTTTCTTTTGTCCTTTCTAGTCTCATGGAAATCTCCTCGGATGTGTCTGCCTCATCTGCCATGGTGCGGGCCACCATCCAAGTGAAAGCAATCCATGGTGGATCCAATCCCCCAAGTGACTGGCAATCCACGCTGGCGGAGTTATTAATCCCTCCTACTTAGCGGGCACGTGAGGGGGAAGGTGGTAGCCAAGATTTCGCGTGACGTGTGCGAGAAGGTGGTAGACAACATTTCACGTGACATGAATTCAAAGGTGGCAGACATGAATCCATGAGACGTAAACATAACCAGCGTCCCATAAAATATCCTGCCATTGTCTGCTATAAACTTGGATAGTATTTTTCTCTCAGACCGCATAGCGAGTTTACAAAGTCGAGTGCTTGTTGGTCGCTGGTTTTTTCCAGAAATGGAGGAGGATCAGATGAGAAAGTGGCTTGGCATTAAGTGTAATTCTTTACTAGGAAAAATTCCAACGATTGTCAAACTAATGAAGGATTGGCATAGTTTTCATTTCTTAAGTGCTGAAGACCTGGAAATTATCTGGACTCTTCCATGGGTTCACAGAAAAAGTTTTCTTGCTCTTCATAAATGGTATATAGGATATACCCTTTGGAAAATACTCCATCAAACAATCTAATTTTGGTGAAGTTGCTTAGACTTCCCATTGAATTATGGATGAAGGAAACGCTGACTGATATAGGAAATGTTATAGGTAAATTTGTTTATGTGGACCTGAAGTGTCTCGGGGCAAAGGACAAAAGATTAGCATGGATTTTAATTGAAAAAGTACATAGAGAAGGATTTCCTGATCATATTGAACTATTCTGGGGAGATTTAAATATTAAACAGAGATTGGATTTCTAGGGGGTCCCTTTTAGATGCTCGGTTTGCCACAGAACAGGGCACTTAAAAAGAAATTGTTCCCGTCGTCCTGGTAATAGACCATATGGGAGAATCTTTTAGGAGAAATTCCCCACTAAAAAAGAGTAGTAGAGGTCTTCACCTACATATATGTCTATTTTATCTACTCCACTTGATTCATCTCCCAAATTTTCTAGAAGCCTATCCATGAAGACTGGTTCTTATGTTCATTTTCCTCGGAAATCTATATCTCCTCTTGAGAATTGTGTAATGAATCATTTCTCTCCTAGGAATCAATCTCTGAAGAATGATTTCTCTTCTGAAAAATCCCGAAGATTGGCCACTCCATCTGGGAGGGTGGATCATAATCTTTTTAACCAATACCCCCCAGAGCCTCCTGCTGATAAAGAAATTCGCTCCTCTATACCTATTCCTCCTCCTTATTATGATATTCCATCTACTTCTCACATCACCTACATCCCTTCATCTTCTCCATGCCTCGTTAAAATTTTACCTTCCGCTAAAGGAAAAGAACCTTGCACAACTGTCACTCCTCAAAATTCCCCTGTCTCATCCCCCATAAACTTTGTGGGAAGTGACCTTGATTTTCTTTTGAGGAAAAAATCACTTGAATTACATCCTCTCACGATACTCAAACCTAATAAGCCATCTTCTCCGTTTATTTTTCCTAATTCGGCAAAGAACATTACTATAAGGAGAAAGCAAAACATGGGCAGTAGGCATTTCAGGGGTAGGGAGGAAATGTTTGGCATTGAGATCCAAGACCTATCTCTCATTGATATCCCTATTATTGATCTGTCTATAAATGGGCCTCTTAGAGCAAGCCAGCGCAAGAATAGGCCATCATGACTCTCATCCTCTCTATGAACATTAGAGGTCTAGGGGTAGACCATAAATTCTTGGCCGTAAAGAATCTGTTTTATTCATCGCAGTCCAAAATTATCCTCATTTAGGAGACTATGCATGGTATTCCTGAATCCATAATTTATTTTAGAAGGATGTTTCCTTTTTGGCACATTGTGGCAACAGAGGCAAATGGTCAATCGAGGGGTTTGGTAGTTCTATGGGATCCTGGTTGGATTAGGGCAAGAGCATTCAAATGTTTTGCCAGAATCATGCTTCTTGCAAACTTTCGGGGGTATAGTGGATCTTTTCATATTTTGAATATTTATTACAAGGATCGGTTCACTTTCTGGAACAGACTCTTGGCATCCGAGTTATTGGATATTGAATCCTTGATGATAGCTGGTGATTTGAATTGCACTTTGAATTCAAACGAAGTTTGGGCAAAGATAAGGAAAAATGATCCTTTTGCAAGCTCCATAAAATATGTGATGCTTCATCATAGTTTTGTTGATATTTGTCCCTCCCAGATGGAACCAACTTGGGACAACAATAGAATTGAAGATGCATATATTACAAAAAGGTTAGATCGGTTTATAATCTATGACAATTTATTAGATAGACTGGGCTTACCAGTATCAAATATTGAAAAATGTTTCATCTCTGACCACATACCAATCTCTCTTCAATGGACGAATCAGGGTTTCAGGAAAGGCTATCATTTTAAATTTAATAGAATTTGGTTGGAGGATTCTGAATTTAATGAAATTATTCAAAAATACTGGATTAATTTTTCTTCTCAGTTCCAAATTTCACACTCTAAGTCCTTCATAGATATGCCTGCATCTCTGAGGAAGAGTGTAAAAGATTGGCAATACAGGAAAATAATCTTGAATGGGAAAGCCCTTGATGTCATTGAAAAGGAGTTGGACAGGACGGTTGGAATATTGTCAAAAAACTCCATTTCATTAGAATTATGTTGTCATATAAAGGAGTTGGAAAAGAAAAAACATAGTCTTCTGGACATTAAAGAAGCTTCCTGGAGACTGAAATGTCGTGCAATTTGGCTAAAAGAGGGTGATAGAAACACTAAATTTTTTTCATAGATTTGCAAACTCCAGGAGAGAAAGAAATACTATTTTGGGGATAATTGATGAGTAGTGTAATTTTCTTCACACATAGGAAGACATCACAAAAGAGGCGATAAAATATTTTGAAAAATCATACAAAAGATCTGGGGATTGTGGGATTGAGGATATCCTCTGGGGAATTGATTTATACCCACAAATGTTTGATAAGGAACAAAATGATTGCCTCTTCAAACCTGTCTCTGAGGAGGAACTCCTAATGGTAATGAAGTCTTTTAAAAAAGACAAGAGCCAGGCCCTGATGGATGGATGATTGAGTTTTTCATTCATTTCTTTGACCTGATAAAGAATGAATTATTGGGGATGGTAGAGGAGTCAAGAACCTTAGAGAAAATTGATCAGCTCATCTCATCTACTTACATTGCTCTCATTAAAAAAAAAAGGGAAGCATCCTCTTTCCTGGATTTTAGATCTATTTCCCTTTGTAATATCTCTTATAAAATTATATAAAAAATTATAGCGGGCAGAATTCGGGGTACTTTATCCAGGTTCTTGTCTCAAGATCAACACGGGTTTCTCCAGGGAAGGAATATTTTGGACGCAGTAGCAAACACTCAGGAAAGCCTATTCCCTATGCATACAAAAAAAAGTGAAGTGGCCATACTGAAGATTGACCTTAAGAAGGCTTATAACTGCCTTGACTAGGGATTTATAAGATGTCTTCTTATAAAAATTGGCTTAAATTCTCAGTGTGCAAATTGGATAATGGCTTGCGTTGAAAAGGTAAATTATGCAATCATCATAAATGGTATGCCTTCCACCTTTTTCTCGAATGCTAGAGGTTTGAGATATGGGTGTTCGCTATCCCTTCTTTTGTTTATTTTAGCTATGGAATTATTAAACCTTCATATCAATAGAGATGTCATGGAAAAAAGATGTCGGTCTTTGAAGATCAGCAGGGGTAATTTCATCTCACAACTTAATTGTGGATGATATCTTGATCTTTGGAATGCTTTGTCGACTTACTTGGAAATGTTTACATGATATTTTGGATAAATTCCAAAGAGCTACAGGTCTTCTTATAAATGATTCAAAATCATCTTTTTATCTTGGGGAACTTACTATGGAATTTATAGAGCATTTGGTTCAACTGTTTGGGATTGAAGCGAGGCCCATAAAGGATGGTATGAAATACCTAGGGTTTCATCTAAAACCAAAGGGATATAATAAATTTGATTGGCTATGGATTTTTGAGTGATATTTCAAAAGGATATCTAGATGGGAATATAAGAGCCTCTCAATGGCAGGTAGAGCAGTATTAGCACAATCAGTACTGGCCTAGTTAGCAGTGTATTGGGCTCATCTTTATTACATTCTAGCGAGTATCATTCATCTACTGAATAAAATGACTACAAATTTTATTTGGGGAGGTAATAAGGAGAAAAGAAAATATCATCTATCAAATTTTTTGACCTCACTCTTCCAAAGAAGCAAGGCGGATGGGGAATATTGGATCTCCGGTTGGAAAGGCCTTGCTATGTAAGTCTATATGGAGGAGAGCTTTTGGGGATAGCTCATGGAGCATAACTATCAAGAAGAAATATATGGCTAGCAGAGATGTCTCATATTAGTACAGGAAGGGGAAGATAGGGTCTTCACAGGGCTCAGCCATATGGATGAGCTTCCATAAAATTGAACCTATTTTTCTAAAAAAACCTTATCTGGAGTCTTCAAATAGGTAAAAGGGTTATTATTGGTCTTGATCCTATTTTGGGTGGGGGGGATGACATTAATATATCTCATCAGCTAATGGAGTTCTTTCATATAAAAGGGTATTTTACCTGGAATCAGGTCATTGTTGACTGGAAGAGCCCTTTCCCCTCATGGAAAAATGCTTCGTCTATGGGCTTGATAGGATCCTTAGCACATCAATGGACTTAGATTAAGTGGTGTTTAAGGAACAAAGGTTTTTGTCACATCGAAGATGATGATGTCCTTATCTGGAAGGGGAACAATGGAAAGGACACAGTTAGTGTTAAAGATATCTACTCAAATATTATCAGTATTAACATTTCTCAATTAGTTAACATCTTTCCTTTATATTATGGACACTGGTTGTCCTCATAAAATTATCATATTCTCATGGTTAGTTTTTCATAACAAAAGTCTGACGTGGGAAAACTTGCAGAAGAGGAACTGGTCAGGACCTGGAATATGTTTAATTTTCAAAACAGTGGAAGAAAATAACCTTCACATGTTTCTACAATGTTTTATTACCCAACAACTTTGGAGAAACCTTTCTTCTTATTTTGCGTTTAATTTTGTTCTACAATCTTCACCAAAAGAAGCACTTGATTGGTGAAGTACCCAAAAAGAATCTTGAAGACCAATTCCTCTACTAGTTCTCTGGTCTATATGGAAATGGAGGAATAACATTTTGTTTCAAAACAAAAAGGAAGGTTTTGGGTTAGTTTTTGAGAACATTATATCTCTTTATAACTCTATTCCTTATAAGTCTTCTCCGAACAAATAGGAAAAACCAAAAGAACAAATGAAAGATCACATGGTTTTCCCAAGAGATTATTTTGATGGGGCAGCACAAAATGGTATATGTGTTTGTGGGGTCCTCATTGTCATGGATGATGATTAGCAGTTTGAAATCTACTGGAATGGGGGAAAAGTAACTAATAACAAAGCAGATCTTCGGTGACTCCAAAATCATAATAAATCATGTCACAACAAAAAGTCATATTAAAAAACAACATCTATCTGGTTGGATGAACATAATGACACTCTCTGGGGGAGGAGGAATGATTA
This sequence comes from Pinus taeda, assembly GCA_000404065.3. Taxonomy (NCBI): domain Eukaryota; kingdom Viridiplantae; phylum Streptophyta; class Pinopsida; order Pinales; family Pinaceae; genus Pinus; species Pinus taeda. The sequence goes on along the minus strand of APFE031542090.1, from coordinate 99,267 downwards.
TTATATTCACCATGTCAACAGAGCTCAAAATACCCAAGCTGGTGTCTTATCAAAGAGAGGACTCCTATCACAAATGGGCAAATGGAAAATGGATATAAAAATAGAAGCTGAAACTTATTCGATTCAGGATTTCTCTCTACCCAGCACATAATCTTAGATTTTTCATTTCAAAATTCCTAGGTATGTTTTCAGGCTACTATTTTATCTTGCACTTTTTTGCACATTTTGTATATCATACTCTCAGCTAGCAGAGGATGCCCCTAGATGGGGCTTTGACTTATCTAGACTATCTATTTGGTTAAGCATTGTCTTCCCCTCTGGTTTATAGCTTGTTGGTAGCTCATATACTTCTTTTTCTTCACTACCGTTGGTGGAATATTGGCTTTCAGACACATCTACATTACTTTTGTTTCCTATACAATTTTGTACAAATTAGGGAGTATCTCTCATATCAAACTATTCAAATGTATTTGGATTTTATATGATTATTTAGCATAATACAATTAAGCTATTTTCGTATTGAAAAAAATACTAGAATATATAAATAGACTCTACCATGTTTTTTTTAATTAGAAATATCATTAAAATGTTAATGGTAATTTTGTCCCATATAAAAATTCTAAGTATTAATAGTAATTTTCGGCGTTGTAGAAACCTTAGTAATTTTATCTAATATAAAAAAGATCAAATTGACAAAGGAGAACTCTAACAAAAAGAACCTAAAAACGAGTTGAGGTTGGAATTTTTTTGTTTTAAGTAAATTTTCAATTTTTTAAAAATGGAAATGAAAAGCGTTGGAATAAAGTTTTTTGTTTTTGGTGTTTTGAGTAAATTTCCAATTTTTTAAAAATGGAAATGAAAAGGGTTGCAATAACGTTTTTGGTGTTTGTTTAGAAGAATCTCTGGTGTTTGTTTAGAAGAATCTAAAAACGAGTCGAGATTGGAATTTTTTTTTGAGTAAATTTTCAATTTGTTAAAAATGTAAATGTAAAGTGTTCGAATAAAGTTTTTTTATTTTTTGATTTTTTCTTATGATTTTTAGGGTTAGTATTAAAGGTAAAAATAGTATGTCTTTAAAATAATCTAAAATTATAATTAAATAATTTTTATGAAAGATATTAAAGATAAAATATAAATTTTAATGATTTTCAGTTATGAGGAATGAATAATTTTACAAAACAAATGAATTTATATGTGATTTTGGAGTTTTTATAAAATAATTGTTTTTTAAACATTAAAGATAAAATATCACCATGAAAAAGACTTAAAATTCCAACAATTTTCAATTATGAATGAACAATTTTACAAAACAAATGAATTTATATGTGATTTCGGAGTTTTTGTAAAACATTTGTTTCTTTTTAAATACATTAAAGATAAAATGCCATTAGGAAAAGACTTAAAATTCCAACAACTTTTAGCTATGATGAATGAACAATTTTACAAAACAAATGAATTTATATGTGATTTTGGAGTTTTTGTAAAACATTTGGTTTTTTTTTTCAAATTTGTGTAATTATTTTATTTTTAAATAATTTTTAAGATTTTGAAATTTTGCAAATTGTTATTTCATTTTTTGAGAAAATAATATTATAATATAATATATATTATAATATCATATATATAATATATAATATAGTAATGAATATAATAATTTAATATTAAAAATTTCCTATTTTCTTTTCACTATCAAAAATTATGCATAAAACAAATGTCTTTTCAATCCTATCTATGAACACGAAGAGACACACCATCAACAAAAAATTATTTTTCCTATTCTTATTACTTCTTACATATTTTTATATTTTGACAGATTATACATTCAAAAATTGAAAACATTGAAAAAAAACTTTAAAAAAAGAGTATACGAATATATATATATATATAATATTATATATATATAATATATATAATAATTATAGATATATATATATATATATATATTATATATAATATATATATATTAGTATATATATATATATATATATATATATATATAATATATATATATATATATATATATATTATATATATATATATACAAATAAAAAAGACAAAAAAATATATATTAAAAGCAAAAATCAAACTAAAAAAAATAAAAAAAATTCAAACATTAAAAATTGAAAAAAAAAAATAAGATTAAAAAAGGAAAATATCCCCAAAAAATGTGATTTAAAAAAAAAAAACATTTTGACGAAAAAATCTTTAAAAGAAATAAATGAAGGGAACTCTATTTGAATGGTTTATGAGGCACAATACTTGCGAAGGTTTTGCAAATGGGATAGCAAGTTAAGTGGGCTTAATTGTGGGAAAAACTCCATAGTTAAGGGTGCTTGAGCCAGAGGTGATCTAGGATGGGTGACCTCCCAGAAAGTTCTAGTTACCAGGTGCAAGCCAGAGGTGATCTAGGATGGGTGACCTCCCAGAAAGTTCTAGTTACCAGGTGCAAGCCCTAGAAGTGCCAGAAGTGATGATTGAGGCTATGTGATTTATTGCATGAATGACTTAAAAAAAAAATTAAACCTACAAAAACATTAAAAAAATAAATTGAAAAAAATAAATAAAGAAACATCGCAAAAAAATCAAATATAAAAATTTATATTAAAAAAAGAAAATCCACAAAAATGGTAAAAAATAAAAGCAAAATTTAATTGTGAAAAAAAATAAACAAAATATTGAAAAATAAAAAACAAAAAAAATATAAGAAAATAGAAAAAACACATAATTTAAAGAAAACCAATATTTTAAATTAAAAATATAAATAAATAATAAATAATAAAATAAAATAGTTTAATAAAATAAAAAATTAAAATAATTAAAAACAGGTCTCCACCCAAGTTGCCATGGGGGCTCGGCGTGCGAGGAGTTGACAAGCGACCTCCCACCTAGCTGGCCACGGGGATCGACCCTCACGTGGTGAGGCAGCAACTTTATTTTAATTTTTAATATATATTATTTTAATTCTTTAAAATTATGGTTTTTTTTTTTTTTTTTTCTTTCTTATATATTATATATATATATATATAATATATATATCATTTAATTTTTTTAGAAGTTTAAATTTTTACTTTTATTTTTTATGGTTTATTTTTATTCTTTTTTTATTTTTTATGGAGATAATTTTTTATATTTTATTTTTTGTCATGTTTATTTATTTATTTTTATGTTTTATTACCAACATGAAAATCACCAATTAAATTTTTTTTATCTACACTTATATATTAGAAAATTTAAGTGTAAGAAATAAGTTTTCTAAACAAAAAGGGTTATGTGGTATCAACACTTTTCAAAATTAGTATGAAAATCACTAACATTATAAGAAAATCATACTTGATACATAAAAAAAAAATTAGGTGTCAAAATAAGCCTTCTAAAAACAATGTGTTGATGCTGCATCAACACTTTTCAAAACCAGCGTGAAAATTAGTAACATTTAAAAAAAATGTTACATAAGAAAATTTAAAGTGCCAAATATATGCTTGAAAAAAAGGTTGTTATGAATAACCACTTTTCAAAATCGGGTGCTATTTTTGCTACTGATCTGGTGGATAAAAAAATATGTTCAAATTTCAAAGTTGTCGAAATAGCTCGAAACTGATATGGTTGGATAGATCTTGGCGATATGAATCCAACACAACTCATTTCACCAAAATATGAGATCCGATGCTCCCTAAAACAAGTTCTGACCGATTTGTCAAACAAGGGAATTTTGGCAACAAAAGGATAATTGACTGTACATTGTGGGCCAGTGCCAGCCTACCACGTGGCCTCTTCTGATTGGTTAAAAAATTCAAATTTTAATTCCTTGTGATAGCTTGTCAAGTGGAACTATTTTATTGGTTCAAATTTGGTTGAGTTGGCAGATCTTTATCGGAGGTTGATTGGTTGACGTGGACCAACGACAGGCCACCACGTGGCCCAACCAGAGGCTGCCACATGTAATCTTGGTGGCCAACAAAATTTGGTTAAGGTCGAATTACATCTCGTGGGGTTTGAAAGTGTGACCTCATTCAATCTAACTGCGACCTCCACAAACATACCACACTTTGTTGCTTTTATACCTAGGGCGTGAATCACATTTGAATGTTAACATTGGGCACATTTGGAGAGGGGGTCGGGCTAAGGCATAGCCCTTGGCCACCCCAATTCCATGGGACCATAGGTGGGGGGCCAAGGGCTAGTCCCTAGCCCAGCCCCATGAGTGCATTCCAACCACGACCCTAACCACAACTAGTTGTCAATGTAATAGCACCGTGACCACAGGTCGAGAACCGTGAGAAGAAGAGAGGGGTCAGCCCTAAGGGGCCCACCCTAGGTCCCAAACGGACCCACATGAATGAGGGTGCGCACAGACAGGGGCTAGACAAAACCCCCAAATTTTAGAACCCAATGCAATCATATGGCCTGCATGTGGCCAAAATTTTAGGGATTGGGGGCTTAAAGATGCCCTTATTTGTCCTATAATTTTTCCCACCGAGTGAGAATCGTGTTAGGTTTAGTGGGAAATTTCTGCATTCGAGGTGCACGAGCTAGGTTTGGGTCGAATTGTGGGGAGAATAGTTGCAAAATTGGGGAAAAGAGAGAAAGAGGCATAACTTTCTCAAGTTTTGGTCTTTCTGGGAGTAGAAAGAGGCCATACAAGGGTTTTTGATAGCTATGAAGCCATTGGAGGTGTTATGGAATCCATTTGAGCACTATAACATGTTTTAATCACGCTTTTTATGAGCATAATGATATAGGCCCAAGAATTAGAAGCTAGACTAGGAGACGTAGCCGAGGAAGGGTGAACTCCTTCATCACTTGATGTTTTGTGTTTACTGTTATGGTGGTATTGTCTGCAATATTTTGTAATTTCTAAAGTTTTAATTCATGTTTTATGTGTTTATGAATTGACATAAGAGACTTAAAACTCAAATTTAATCCCTTGCAAATTTACATAATCCTCAAGAAGTTTCATATACAGATCAAGTTTGGTATAAGGGATTAGGTTCTTATTTGCTGTGAGGGTTTAATTTTTTGAGATGAGAAGGAAATCTTATGGTTGCAGGTCCTCAACTTGTGACAAAGACAAGGAGAGCACATTTGCCACAATATCCACCACAAATTTCACCTCAAGTTACACTTGAAGCTTCAATAAGCATGTCACATGAAGGAGGGCTTGATAATATGTCAGAGGATGAGAAGGATTTTAGGAAGGCACTATTTGACATTACCCAAATGGTGAAAGTTATTTATGAAGAGAGAAACACAAGATTGCAAGGTGAGAGATTAAGCCTTCAAAGGGAGAGGGTTCTTCAGGAAGAAAATGAGGAGATGAGGACAAGCCTCCATAAGGGAATGGTGACAAACCATCTTTGACACCTACATTCTCTTCACCTCCTTCCTCACCACCATCTTCACCATATTCATCTTCCACAACAACCCTTTAATAAACACCTCCACATTCTCCAAAGGGACATGGAAAAACTCCATTATTGAAAATTGACATAAAATTTGATTTGCCTATGTATGATGGAGAGGTTAATGCTGAAAGACTAGATAATTGGGTATGACATCTTGAAGTGTATTGCAGGATACAAAGGATCAAGGATGACGACACTAAGCTTCAACTTGCCTCATTAAGGTTGGAAAGTGAAGCTTTTATTTGGTGGGAAGCTAAAACACAAGAGGACATGAAAAATCATGTTAAAGTCTTAACCTCTTGGAATAATTTTGTTGTTGCATTGAGAAGAAAATTTTATCCATTAGCTTGTATATAGAAGTCTATTATGGATTGGCAGAATTTTAGGCAATTAAAAGGACAAAGTGTTCAAAGTTATACTCAAGAGTTTAGGAGAAGAGCACTAGTATTGGGTGTAGATTTTTCATCTCAGGACACTTTGTTAAAATATATTGGAGGTTTACATAGTTATCTAGGGAACATTATTCTCATGTTGAATGCCACAAATTTAGATGAGGCTTGTTATCAAGCCACACATCTAGAAGCAATAGGGAAAAATATTTCAGATGAGAAAAGTGAGAGTGCCCTTGAGTATGGAGAAAAATGAAAGGGTAACTTGAAGGGAAAAGGGAAGAATAATGCTTCTATTAAAATGGAAAAAGAAAAGCTCACATGAAAACAATGTTTTAAAGATGGCTATGATGAACACCATTGTTGGAAACTTCATCTAGAGATGAGACCCAACAGACTTAAAAACAAATAGAAGGAGAAAACAACTGCAATTATATATGACTTAGGTTCTGATTCAGGAGATGAAACCAAGATTACAACGATGGGTTTGAAAGGTAAGAACATATCAAGCACTAGTTCTTCAAGTTGTTCCAATGATAGTCAAGATAATGAAACAAGAATTGAACATTTCCACATTAGAGTTGTTTCAAAGCATACCAAAATTGACACACTATTTGATAGTGGTTCTCAAGCAAATTTGATTTTTGAAGACTTAGTCAAGAATTTAAATGTAGAAACCATTCCACATTCAAGACCTTATCCTTTAGGCTGGATATGTAAGAATGCAAATTTCTAGGTGACTAGGAAGTGCATGCTTAGATTTGCAGTCACTACAAGCTTTCTTAATGAAGTTGAACTTGATGTAGTTCTATTTGATATTTCTGGTATTGTTTTGGGAAGCTCATATCTTTATGATAGGAGAGAAATCTTTCATCACCATGATAATAAGTATCACTTTTTCAAGAATGGGATTGAGTATATAGTTAGAGCGCATCGTAAGAAGATGAGTTTGTCTCTTATGCATGCTAGACAAATGAAGAGAATTGTGAATGCAAGTCAAAATTTTGCTTTGTTAATGTTCAAACATCAAGATGTTGTGAATGAGGCCTTTCAAGGAAATGCATCAAATGAAAAATATGATTTCATTAAGGATGTTAATGGTTGTAATAAGTTGCTTCAGGGTTCTAACATTTTGCCTCCTAAAATAGGTAAACAAGATGAGGAAAAATTGCAGCAACATACATCATTGTTGAATAGTGATGGGAACAAGATGTCAGTGCTAAAGAGTGCAAAGGTCAAAGAGAAAGTGTCAAAGAAATTTGACAAAGAAGTCATAGGTTCCAAAATTTCTTCTTGGGGGTTTCAAAATGGTGCATGGAAATGGAAAAAACACTTAGTTAAGAGTTGAGCCAAGTACAAGGCAAGACAACCTAAACATCATCATGTCGATAGTGTTCGAGGTGAGAAAAATTTCAAGTTTTTTAAGTTTCCTTTGATTGACGACTAAGGACAGAATATGTTTGTTACTTCAAGGATATTTTTTTGTTCTGCAAATTCTAGGAAACTGCAGCAAGATGGTATCTACAATAACAAGACAAGGTCTCTAGAATTAAGGAAAAAGATCAGTTTTCATGAAAAGATCTAATTGTTAAATTCAGGAAGTTCCAGTGGGTTGAGACTATAAGGGTGAGGGGTGTGTACCCTCATCTGATTGTTTAGTAATAAAGAGATTTTGGGGTCCAAAATCTTCCAATGTGGAGGAGTGATCTCGTGGATAAAAAATATGCTTAAATTTCAAAGTTGTCATAATGACTAGAAAACTATATGGTTGGATATATCTTGGAGATGTGACTCCAATGCAACTCATTTCACTGAAATCCGACATCAGAAGCTTCTAGAAATGAGTTCTGATTGATTTATCAAACATGCGAATTTTGGCAAAAAAGGGACAGTTGATTGTATATTGTGGGCTAGTGGTAGGTTTCCACATGGCCTCTCCTGATTGGTTGAAACATTCACATTTTAACACCCTGTGACAACTTGACAAGTGACACTATTTTATTAGTCCGAATTTGGTTGAGCTGGCGGATCTTTATTGGAGGTTGATTAGTTGACGTTGACCAACCATTGGCTGCCATGTGGTCCAACCAGAGGCTGCCATGTCGCACCTTGGTGGGCATCAAAATTTGGTTATGGTTGAATTACATCTCATGGGGTTCAAAACTGTGACCTCGTTCAAGCTAACTATGACTTCCACACATGGACCACATTATGTTGCTTATTATACTTAGGGTGCAAATCATATTTGAATGTTAATGTTTGGCGCATTTTGGGAGGGAGCCTGGCTAAGGCGTAGGCCCCGGCCACCCTAGCACCATGGGACTGTGGGCAAGGGACCAAGGGCTAGGCCCTAGCCCAACCCCATGAGCGCATTCCAATCGCGACCCTAACTGCAACTAGCTGCCAATGTAATAGCACCGTGACCATAGGTCAAGAACCGTGACCAAAGGAGAGGAGTCAGCCATAAGGGGCCAACCCCAAGTCATATGCCCATAGGCCGAGAATCAAGGGCATGGAGGTAATGGGCAAACTCACAAGGGCCAGCCCCAGGTCCCATGGGGACTCGCATGATCGAGGGCACATGCAGATAGGGGCTAGACAGAGCCCCCAAATTTCGACACCCAACATGATCATATGGCTAAAATTTTAGGGACTCTGGGCTTAAAGGCACCTTTATCTGTCCTACAATTCATATGGATGAAATTTTAGGGACTCTGGGCTTAAAGGCACCCTTATCTGTCCTACAATTTTACCCACCGAGAGGGAATCATGCGAGATTTAGTGGGAATTTTCTATGTTCGGAGCGCACGAGTAAGGTTTGGTCCAATTATGGAGAAATTAGCTGCAGAGTTGGGGAAAAGAGAGAAAGAGGCATAACTTTCTTAGTTTTTGGTCTTTTTGGGAGAAGAAAGAAGCTAGATAGGGGTTTTTTATAGCTCAAGCCATTGGAGTTGTTATTGAAGTCATTTGAGCACTATAACATGTTGTAATCATTATATTTATGAGCATATTGATATAGGCCCAAGCATTGAAAGCCAAACCAGAAGACGTAGTCCAAGACGGGTAAACTCCTTCATCCCTTATTGTTTTGTGTTTACTGTTATGGTGGTATTTTCTACAATATTTTTCAATTTTTGAAGTTTTAATTTAGGTTTTATGTGTTTATGAATTGACATAAGAGACTTAAAACTCAAATTTAATCCATTGCAAATTTACATAATCCTCAAGCAGTTTCATATAAAGATCAACTACCTCAAAAAAATGGGTAATCGATAATTCTCTCATTTGAACGATAACTATGTTCAATGCATTAATGGTAATTCCATGCAATATGGAAACCCGAGGCATTAATAGTAATTTTGTGCAATATAGAAACATTGATTGGCATTGTAACAAAAGACATCTAATAGCAATGTGGGGCTGAATTAATCTATGAATTAAATATATAAAATGTATAGTATAATTTACCATGACTGAATACCATGGGTCACTAGTACCAAATGCCCATAAAACATAATTTATATTTAACCAAAATGAGAAGGAGATACAATTATTTCATAAATGCCACATAGTAATGGGTGCAAGTGGGGGTGAATAAGTGTATGAATTAAACACACACACACACATATATAATTTGTGATGGGCTAATACCATGTCTCCCTAGGACTAAATTCTAAAAAATCGTTATTTTATTTAAATGAGATTCAGATATAACTATTTTGTAAACGATACAAACTAATGGGGCAACCACACACTTTGGACCACTACCTCTAGGTGGTCTCTCCACTATTGGATCCAACCCCTTTGGACCATAACTTATATTTATATAACACATGCTAATATGACATCTTTTTAATTAATTAATTTAATTGAAAGGGTTGAAAGGATATAACTATTTTTGAGATAAATATCAATTTTTGACTTGTGACCACTACTAACATTATTCTAGAATATTTAGTTGAGGCTAAATCCTTACCATCCACCTAATAATTATTGATAATTAAATTAAAAATATGGAAGGTAAAACTATTTGGCATAATTTTGCATGCAATGATATTAAGATAGTTACAACCTACCATTATTTCAAGATGCAATTGATTATGAAATTTAATTTACCATTTAGAAATCACCATTTTATAACTAGATAAATTCAAAAATTACTATACTCAATCTAGTTATATTACTAGTCATTTTTTTGTTAGAATATGTGACAACAACTTCTCTTATATTGGTTCATTATTGAGCTTATTGGTCATATTTGTATAGAGTTATACACTCCTGAAGGAGTATGTTCCTATTAGACATGAGGTTGTTTAGTTTGAATTAGTTGAAGGTTCTCTCCAACTAAATAATTTCTTGGTTTGGTGTTTGGTTTAGAGATATTATTACTTTATGTGGATATATTAAGAGTTTTCCCAATTGAATTTCTTTCTCTCTAATGAAAAATTATGGTAAACACCAATATTATTGTTGCGAGCTTAGATTTTTTGGACATGTTGTTGTTTAGAAAGGCACATTTTACAACCTAATGTGAGGGTGATTTGTGATTCCAACATTGCTCAACCATGAGTTGACATGTCTCTCTTTTAAAATAAAAATAAATTATTTTCCAAATGTCTCTATTAGTTTATATTAGGACCCAATATGAAGGGGATGAAAAAATGGGGGTGAATTAATCTATGAATTAAATATATAAAAATGTATATGTATAATTTACCATGACCCAATACCACGGGTCACTAGTATCAAGTGCCCATAAACCATAATTTATATTTAACCAAAATACCACCAAAGGATGAGCAGAAGATCTGTATTAAATATTAAAAAGAGGGATGGAAGGATGTTGATGACGTATTGGGTCAAACACACAGGCCCAAGAGAAGCTTTTGGTGGGTGCCCTATGACCCATATGGCTTCATCAACGCAAGAAGGATAAAATATAGGCTAGCATCCTATGAACACTGCCACATCTTGACATAGAAAAATATGCCAACCAAGATGACTGGTTGGAGGACACCCTAGTTGAAGAGTTGACTGAAGAAGAAAAAATGGAACAAACCATGAAAGATTTGGAAAAAAGTCTTGACTTGGAATCTTGTGGGCAGGTGTCTTTCAAAAATCCACAGCCAACTGGGGAGAGCTCATCAACTGCCACAACTGCACAACAGGTTGCCTAGGCAAGGACTACACTAGCAACAGGGACAACAAAGGGTAAGGAGTTGCTAGTGCCAAAACAAGAAATCATGGAAGAGCAGCCTGCTACTTCAAAGCAACACAACCAAGGGGAAGCCCCTTCATCACAAGCAGAAGCACCAGAGGTACCAGCGCTGTAGACTCCTCTTCCTGAGGAGGAAAGCAAGAAAAGGGACCGAGAAGAGACCACACCTGCAAGTGGGTCAACAGGTTAGCAAGAGGCCAAGAGGCAAAGAGTAGATCCTCCTGAAGAGGACATTGTGGAAGACATCACTGAGAGCCCAAGAGGAGAGAGAGCCATTAGCCAACAAACCTCTACAAGCTCTCATATAAAAGAAGGAGGGAGACAACATGGAATGGAAGTCTCCTCCTCAAGATCACAAACAAAGAAACCAATAGAGATCAAGTAGTCATTCAAGGATATTAAGGCTCAAAATGAGTCCTTAAGAATTCAATTGTATGACCAGTTTCTCAAGACGACACCCTCCAAACAACATAGACTAATGGCAGCCTATGACATGAAGGAGGAAAAAATGATTTTCAGTCATTTCAAGGCTAACGTTTAGCACCCCTAGTCTATAGCTGACAACATAAGGACCAATCTAGAGGTCCTTGCCAAGGACATTCACCCAATGGATCAAATCAAATTACACAAGAAAACAGGTGAAATGGTCTATGCCACACTAGAAGACAAAGAAATGCTGGCCCATCAACTGAAAGAGTCATTGAGTAACACATCTGGTCAATTGGACTTAGAGAAGATCCCTTCTCTAGCCAAAGACAACCGTATAAAGACTCTGGAGTAAATAATTGTTGAGTTGGGACATGATCCCAAGAATGCCAAGGCCACCATGGCATTGATAAAAAAGGAGGAGGAGGATATTGCTACCCTCAGAAAGCAGTTGAAGATGCCTGTGACCATGCATCCCCAAACAACAGAGCTAGCACAAGAAAAGGCAGAAGAGGATGTCATGGATCTATTAATAAGAATGAACCAAAGGCTGATACAGACAGAGCAAGAGCTGGAGAAAGCATTACAGACAAAGCAGGGAGAGTCAACCGCCCAGCTACCTCAAACAACTCCAACAATTGTCTTTGCTGCCTCCACAGACACATCAGTAGCTCCTCCCACTAAACCACCAGTGACAACAGGTACTGAGACCATAGATGCTACAACAGCAACAATAAGAGAGCCTGAGGCCAGCATGAAAATGGAGGAAATGATGAAGGCAGTAAAAGACCTAGAAGCTCAAATGTCAGAGCTTAGAGAGGCAAAAGAAAATCTAACCAAGCTAGAAGCGAGCTATGACAAATAAAAATTGACAGTAGCAGAGAAGACCAGAGAAGTTAAGGCCCTGGAGAACAAGGTGAAAACACTGGAAAAGGATCTCACCTTACATAAACGTCTGGCAGATATCAAAATGATTTTGTGGACTAAGATTGGCCAGTCCATTACTGACCAATGGAGGTCAATTCAGACAATGTATGAGTAGATGGAATTAATAGACAGGGCACAGGAACAAATAAAAAGGGACTAGGCATCATTAGGAAATATGCCTGATCAGGCTAATGCACTCATCCATTTTTTGAATACCAACACCAAGGAACAATTGGCAGCTCTAGAAATAAATGACAGGACAGGCACCATTTTGACAGTAAAGAAGGTGTTAACGATGAGGACTCTGATACAGACTCTAGAAATAACATGTCAGGAGATGCAGATGGATATTAATATTTTCACAGAGAAATTGACAAGCTTGCAGCAAAGGGGTTTACCCAGTCTAGTAACAAGCAATCAAAAGTTGTTATCTCATCAGCAATATGCTCATCGGGTGAACATGTATGTGACAAATCAGACCACTACATTTTCCAGCAGCTCAGAAAACACAGGACCTCCTTCTGGACAAAGCTTGTATGACAAATTGGAAGGACTATTTTTCATAGAACATGAAATAAATCATCTGTTTGAGGTCAAGCCTAATTTTTACAGATATACTGAAGCTGATGAGATACTAATAAAGATACAAAGACAACAATTGCCCACAGAACACTGGTGGCAATGTTCTGTGGGAAATTGTTGTCATATGGTTGGATATATCGTGGAGATGTGACTCCAACACAACTTATTTCACTAAAATCCAACATCAGAAGCTTCTAGAAATGAGTTTTGATTGATTTGTCAAACATGCAAAATTTTGGCAAAAAAGAGACAGTTGATTGTATATTGTGGGCTAGTGGTAGGTTTCCACATGGCCTCTACTGATTGGTTAAAACATTCACATTTTAACACCCTGTGACAGCTTGAGAGGTTGCACTATTTTATTAGTTCGAATTTGGATGAGTTGGCGGATCTTTATTGGAGGTTGATTAGTTGACGTGGACCAACCATAGGCCACCATGTGGTCCAACTAGAGGCTGCCATGTGGCACCTTGGTGGGCACCAAAATTTGGTTATGGTTGAATTACATCTCATGGGGTTCAAAACCGTGACCTTGTTCAAGATAACTGCAACTTCCACACATGGACCACATTATGTTGCTTATTATACTTAGGGTGCAAATCGTATTTGAATGTTAACGTTTGGTGCATTTTGGGAGGGAGTCGAGCTAAGGCATAGGCCTCGACCACCCCAAAACCATGGGACCATGGGTAGGGGGCCAAGTGCTAGGCCCTAACCCAACCCCATGAGCGCATTCCAATCGCGTTCCTAACCGCAACTAGTCGCCAATGTAATAGCACCATGACCACAGGCCGAGAACCATGAGTGAAGGAGAGGAGTCAGCCATAAGGGGCCAACCCCAGGTCCATATGCCCATAGGCTAAGAATCGAGGGCATGGAGGTAAGGGGCCAACTCATGAGGGCTAGCCCCAGGTCCCATGGGGACCCGCATGACCAAGGGCACGTGCAAATAGGGGCTAGACAAAGCCTCCAAATTTCGGCACCCAACGTGATCATATGGCTGAAATTTTAGGGACTCTGGGCTTAAAGGCACCCTTATCTGTCCTACAATTCATATGGCTAACATTTTAGGGACTTTGGGCTTAAAGGCACCCTTATCTGTCCTACAATTTTACCCACTGAGAGGGAATCATGCCAGATTTAGTGGGAATTTCTATGTTCGGAATGCAAGAGCAAGGTTTGGGCCAATTATGGAGAAATTAACTGCAGAATTGGGGAAAAGAGGGAAAGAGGCATAACTTTCTTAGTTTTTGGTCTCTTTGGGAGAAGAAAGAAGCTAGATAGGGGTTTTTGATAGCTCTGAAGCCATTGGAGCTATTATTGAAGTCATTTGAGCACTGTAACACGTTGTAATCATTATTTTTATGAGCATAATGATATAGGCCCAAGCATTGGAAGCCAAAATAGAAGACGTAGCCTAAGAGGGGTCAACTCCTTCATCACTTATTGTTTTGTGTTTACTGTTATGGTGGTATTGTCTGCAATATTTTTCAATTTCTGAAGTTTTAATTCACGTTTTATGTGTTTATGAATTGACATAAGAGACTTAAAACTCAAATTTAATCCCTTGCAAATTTACATAATCCTCAAGCAGTTTCATATAAAGATCAACTACCTCAAAAAAATGGGTAATTGATCTTTCTCTCATTTGAACGATAACTATGTTCAATGCATTAATGGTAATTCCATGCAATATGGAAACCCGAGGCATTAATAGTAATTTTGTGCAATATAGAAACATTGATTGGCATTGTAACAAAAGACATCTAATAGTAATGTGGGGCTGAATTAATCTATGAATTAAATATATAAAATGTATAGTATAATTTACCATGACTCAATACCATGGGTCACTAGTACCAAATGCCCGTAAACCATAATTTATATTTAACCAAAATGAGAAGGAGATACAATTATTTCATAAATGCCACATAGCAATGGGTGTAAGTGGGGGTGAATAAATGTATGAATTAAACACACATACACATATATAATTTGTGATGGGCCAATACCATGTCTCCCTAGGACTAAATTCTAAAAAAACGTTATTTTATTTAAATGAGATTCAGATACAACTATTTTGTAAATGATACAAACTAATGGGGGCAACCACACACTTTGTACCACTACCTCTAGGTGGTCTCTCCACTATTGGATCCAACACCTTTGGACCATAACTTATATTTATATAACACATGTTAATATGACATCTTTTTAATTAATTAATTTAATTGAAAGGGTTGAAAGGGTATAACTATTTTTGAGTTAAATATCAATTTTTGACTTGTGACCACTACTAACATTATTCTAGAATATTTAGTTGAGGCTAAATCCTTACCATCCACCTAATAATTATTGATAATTAAATTAAAAATATGGAAGGTAAACCTATTTGGCATAATTTTTCATGCAATGATATTAAGATAGTTACAACCTACTATTATTTCAAGATGCAATTGAGTATGAAATTTAATTTACCATTTAGAAATCACCATTTTATAACTAGATAAATTCAAAAATTACTATACTCAATCTAGTTATATTTACTAGTCATTCTTTTGTTAGAATATGTGACAACAACTTCTCTTATGTTGGTTCATTATTGAGCTTATTGGTCATATTTGTATAGATTTATATACACTTGAAGGAGTATGTTCCTATTAGACATGAGGTTGTTTAGTTTGAATTGGTTGAAGGTTCTCTCCAACTAAATAATTTCTTGTTTGGTTTAGAGATATTATTGCTTGATGTGGATATATTAAGAGTTTTCCCAATTGAATTTCTTTCTCTCTAATGAAAAATTATGGTAAACACCAATATTATTGTTGTTGGCTTAGATTTTTTGGACATGTTGTTTAGAAAGACACATTCTATAACCTAATCTGAGGGTGATCTGCGATTCCAACATTGCTCAACCATGAGTTGACATGTGTCTCTTTTAAAATAAAAATAAATTATTTTCCAAATGTCTCTATTAGTTTATATTAGGCCCCAATACGAAGGGGATGAAAAAATGGGGGTGAATTAATCTATGAATTAAATATATAAAAATGTATATGTATAATTTACCATGACCCAATACCATGGGTCACTAGTATCAAGTGCCCATAAACCATAATTTATATTTAACCAAAATGAGATTTAGATACAACTACTTCATAAATGCCACATAGTAATGGGTGCAAGTGGGGGTGAATAAATGTATGAATTAAAGACACATACAACACGGGTGCAAGTGGGGGTGAATAAATGTATGAATTAAACACACACACGCACGCACGCACGCACGCACGCACGCACGCACACACACACACACACACACACACACACACACACACACACACACACACACACATATTGTAATGGGCCAATATAGGAACAAATTCTCAAAAAAATGTTATTTCATTTCAATGAGATTAAGATACAACTATTTTGTAAATGCTACAAACTAATAGAAACAACCATAACGCCAAATTTTATGTTCTAATATTTTCCCCGTTTAATATTTTAGGTTCAAAACACTAGGCTATCATACCCCATAATATTATCCTGTGAGTACTTCATAGATATTTGATCACTGAATTTTAGGCAACGAATGGTTTCTCCAAACTGATTCTGTGCATTAATGTACAATATAGAGTCAGGAAAAAAAAATATATATTTTTGGGAAATTATGTTTTTATATTGTTTTCTATTTAACTGTTTGTTGTGATTTTCTTTTTTATCTAGTCTTGATGATGAATCACACCTATTGGTTCCAAACACTTGGTTAAAAATTTCTCCACTATGATCTCTACAGAACTACTTTGCTTAATTATTTTAGTAAAACAAAATCAGGAAAAAACAAATTTTATCTTTATCTTTTTAAGCTAATTTCATTCTGAATTATATATGAATGGATTGAAATTGCAAATTTGAAGTATAGGAAAAATTTTCAAAATATTAAATCTATTTGCATGGTTAAAATATAATCTCACATTACCAATTTCCAAAACCCAAAATAATTAAATGGTCGTATATTTTTTCAAGTATAATGAGATTTGATATTACCTGATATTTGTAAAGTGGTGGAGGATTAATGAAATTGATGTATTCATCGATTCTCATTTCACACACATCAGTAGAAGACGTGAGAGCGACATGAAACAGAAACAAATTAGCCGAACTCATTACAAGGCAACCAGAGCACCACCAAAGAGTTTCTGGATTAAGTGGAGTAATAAGAGTTTTGGGTAGCGTAGGGCCGAAGTTTCTGGATTGAGCGGAGTAATAAGAGCTTTGGGTAGGGCAGGCCGAAGATTCTGGATTGAGCAGAGTAATGAGATTTTACTCTACTAATGAGAGTAATGAGGGTAGGGATCTTTTGTGTGTTTACGCAAAGCCGATAAAAACTCTCCCTGACAACTCGTGTCGCGAGAACACTGTGCGTTGAACCGACCATGAATTCTTGGGCAACCCTTATCTCGATTGGAGGTTCCTGGCATGCACTTAGGTGGCCTACGCGGGCCCACCTCCCGGCCTCCGTTTACATAGACGGACGTTGGAAATTGTTTGTGGTTGGAAACTTTCACTGTCGAAAACCCTCCCATAACTTTCGCGTGGTACGAGAACTCGAAGAGGCACGACGCTATCCACTGTAGAGTCATTAAGACTCTTTCAGTCATATAGTTGAGTGAAATCATGGACATGCATGAGAAATGTTCATCCAGAGGAAATCTGAAGGGAAGAGAGAGTCCCGTTAGCAGGACCTGTGTTGTAAAGTGTTGTGTTGTGGTTGCCTGTGTATTTTCTCTATCATACAAATCTCGGCCCAAAGGTCTCTGCAAGATGCCTCAGCTCTCCATGTAGTAAGAATGCCCCATAGTCTACTCATAACTCCATCGAAGTCCATGGCCTTGTTGTACAAGAGTGTACAACCTCTCCATCGGCTCATAAGTAAAACATCTCCATGTCACACCAGCAAATCCACCTGCACAACATCCCTGCCTTGGCACTCCTCATTGGATGCCCATAAATGACACCTCTACAAGTGCTCATGCACAATGTCCCTACATAAGACTACCATGCTCCATGTCTCCAACTTGATGCCCATGACTAAGTTGTCCATGTAGTCCAACCAAGTAGACCCATCACAACAATCGGTCATCCTCATCCAAGTCTGCAATCTTCGGTCTAGTGAACTCGGTCACCCAACTATATCATGCCTCTGATGTTGTGCGAAGGTTGGGTGTCGGGCGACCAGGCATGCGCACACGATGGGCGTACGATGAGGTGGGACGGGTGGGTGTGCGACCGACAGTGGAGCGACCAACAGGGCGTGCGATGGAGCTGCGGAAGAAATGCGACGAACACATGCGACGAAGATTTGCGATGGCAAATGCATTGGCTTATACCCATCCTTGGAGCATTTGCGATGGGGGTTGGCCAACCTACGTTGGGGGTGAGGCCAACTTGGTAGAACGCCTGAACGATGCGATGGAGGGGTGTGTGGGCTGTCGGCTGGGCAGCCCCACCCACTATTGCGATGTGTATATATTGTAGTACATTGGAGACTTGGAGATCATCATTCAAACATCATCTCTTGTTCTACGCTCTTGGAAGAAGACTCTCATGCGCAGATTTGAGGGGGATGAGCGCATAGCTCATGTGCTCCCTTGGTAGAGTCGCACTTGGAAAATCTCTCGGTGAAGAGGTGAATGCGTTGGGCAAGATGTGCCCGGGGTGATCGTGCGGAGGTGTTGGTTGTGCAACGACTTGACGAGGGTGTCTTGGTGGCTCGGGTGAGCGCCCGCCCATCGTGCAAGTGTGCACGAAGATGTGTTGAAGTGTGGGGTTGTGAACAGAGGTGTGTCTTGGTTGGAGGCGCCCATGTGTGGCGACTTGGAGGTGTGCCCGAGTTGGGCAAACGACATGACGGTGCGATGGGGTGAACGAAGGTTTGGTTAGTTGTGCGGGAACCATGCGGAGGTGCTAACGAGCTGGGCAACCGAGTTTTCCGAAGTTGTATATTTGTCTAAGTGTAAATTTGGGGTTTCCCAAGATTTAACTTGTGCATTGTAAAAATGAAAGATTGTATAATATATTGTTGGGCAGACTCATATTGCAGGGAGTTGCCCCTCCCTTTATGCTGTTGCATTTCTCTTGTATAATGTTGTTGATAATGAATGTGTATGGGTGTTCATTGGTATAAAGGCACATAACTAATTATACTTGGTTGAGAATCACAAACTAAGTAGGAGAAAGTGAATTAAGGCGTAGTCCATGTGCATGAGTATTGTTAAAAAGAAAGTGTTCGGTGGTGTTGCACCTCGCCGACACGGTTGAAAGATCACCGTAGGCTTGGGGGCGTGACAGTTGGTATTAGAGCTGATATTTGGGTTGATGAAGAAGTGATGATCCCACTACACTATTATGAGTTTGTATCAGAGCTGGTGTAGCTTGCAGATGAAAGCTGATACACAACTTGAGAGTTGGTTTGAGAAGGTTGCTCGTGACAGTGGAAACATGTACTTGCAGGTGAAGGAAGCAAGTTTCACATACAAGTGGAACAAGGGCCGGTTCATGGTTGCAGGGGATTTGGTGGAGCTGGTAAAGGTTGGAACCAGGTGTCGTAGAGTTGGGCAGGCGGTACTACGTGCTGGTCATACGATTTGGGCACTTGTCAGGTGGGCAAGTGGGACTGCGTGTGGGCAGGTATACACGGTTTGGGCGTCTGTGGACCAAACTAAGTACGAACTGGGGAAGACCGTTACAAGGCATGGTAGGTTTGGAAGAATGCGAAGGGAAGCTCTTACTTACCTTATACAGGTTGAAGTGGATGAAAGAGGAGAATCCCCGGATTCGAGAGAAGCTTGCAGTCTTGGAAAAGAATGTTGAAGACGAGCTTCTTCAACTTGGTTGGACAATGGAGCAAGATGGAGTTGCAGATTGTATAAACAAGGAAGAGGAAGCCATGATAGTTGAAGATGTTGCAGACATGACCATGATGGAGGATGAGCTTGACATTGATCAAGTTAGACCAGGATCGTACCGTTTACATAAATGTATGGATGAGGGTACTCTCATGGAGGAACCTCATATGATGATGATGATGTAAGTACATTTGACACATGTGTTTCATTTGAACGTTTGGTAGATGTACCGTATGCAGGGAAGGGCAAACCTAATTTTCCGATGCTAGGGAGCATCTTACCATGGATGTCTATGATGAGACCTTGTATGGAGAAACAAGGATTGTTGATTTTTGCAGAACTTGTTGGGGTTGATTGTGACCTTATGGTGGAAGGTACAAAGGCCCATGACAAGGGTGGAACTTGATGATTGTTGTGGAGGAATGGGTCATGCTTTAGCCACATGGCTAAGTGCCCGGCATGACTCATGGACAGATTGGAGGGCACACACACTTGAATTTCTTGGGTGGACTTCTCATGGCCGAGACCAAGAGCAAGTCTTGGTGGTACCTTTTGGGAGGAGCTATGATGGAGAGACTCATGTGATGATGATATGGTTGGGTGACCGAGTTCACTAGACCGAAGGTTGTAGCTTGGATGAGGATGACTGATTGTTGTGATGGGTCTACCTGGTTGGACGACACGGACAACTTAGTCATGGACATCAGGTTGGATACATGGAGAGTTGAGGCATCTTGCAGAGACCTTTGGGCCGAGACTTGTATGCATGCTGAGATGTTGGTTAGAGATGGCTTATGGAGCTCATGATGACATGAGGTTGTTGTGACTTTTAGGGACTTCATATATGGTGGACTTAGAGGATCTGATGCGTTGAGGAGCTGAGGTCAAGGACTTCGATGCAGGATGGGGTGCATACTTTCAAGTACATGCATGGGACATGGCTTGGAAGAGTGACTTGATGTAGAGGATCGATATGAGGCACTTTGGAGTGATGGAGTTACGATGATAATGATGCCTTGGTGGCAACACTTGGGCATGGGTTGAGCCAAGACTCAATTACTTTTACACATGGGAGCTGATTGATCTATGATCATGGGCAGCACATGGATAGATGAGGCAGGTGTATACTTGTTTCTATGGCAGACTTGAGGGGATGACACATTGCAGATGTGATGGAGGTAGCTTCATGGACATGGATGTGGCACACCAAGAGTTAGAGTTTGATGGGATGGTCTCTTCATATTGAGGAGGCACACATATGGATGATGTTGGGATAGATGTGGCTGATTTCATGCAGCACATTGACACCAAACATCATGGACAACATGTTGCAGATGCGATGAGGGCTACTTCATGGACCTAAGCATGGATTACACTTATATGGATGGATTCTTGATCGAGTTCAGGATGTGACAGGGATGTTTTGAGAAACAACTGATGGTGGCATGAGGATGTTCACTCTCATGATTTGAGCGTGATAGTTGGACTGATCACCCGACTGGTTCAGACATGGGGGACGTCAGTGTGCAGAGATGTGTTAGCATTATGTTGGAGTATCATGGCAGCAGTTCACATGAGGACGACACATGATGAGGTCGACACGATATGTTGCAGTGGGCATGTAGCTTGAGATGGAGGGGCCAGCCTTACACGATGGAGCATCATGTGGAGATTGATGGTCATGGATTGAGATAACTTCTGATATATGACATACCGATGGGTGTATTCCTTGGTATGGTTGTCTTGGTGACGGATGGTTGCCGAGGTGAGACATGGTGGAGACAGTGGTTCTACATATGTTGCAGTGATGGTTGCAGTATGTGGAGGAGTTGACATCATGGATGATCTTGGTGGATGGTTACCAGGATGGTATGTTGTTGAGGACGACAATGACTTCAGGTGGAGGAGGATGTAATGCCTCCAATGTTGTGCGACAGATGGGTGCCGGGCGACTGGGCACGTGCACACGACGGGTGTGCGATGAGGTGCGACGGGCAGGTGTGCGACCGGCGGTGGAGCGACCAACCGGGCATGCGACAGAGTTGCGGAAGAAATGCGACGAACACATGCGACGAAGATTTTTGATGGCAAATGCATTGGCTTATACCCATCCTTGGAGCGTTTGTGATGGGGGTTGGCTGACCTACGTTGGGGGTGAGGCCGACTTGGTAGAACGCTCGAACGATGTGATGGAGGCGTGTGTGGGTGGTCGGCTAGGCAACGCCACCCACTATTGCGATGTGTATATATTGTAGTACGTTGGAGAATTGGAGATCATCATTCAAACATCATCTCTTGTTCTACACTCTTGGAAGAAGACTCTTGTGCGCAGATTTGAGGGGGATGAGTGCATAGCTCATGCACTCCCTTGGTAGAGTCGCACTTGGAAAAGCTCTTGGTGAAGAGGTGAACGGGTTGGGCAAGACGTGCCCGGGGTGATCGTGTGGAGGTGTTGGTTGTGTGACGACTTGACGAGGGTGTCTTGGTGGCTCGGGTGGGCGCCCCCCCATCGTGCAAGTGTGTACGAAGATGTGTTGAAGTGTGGGGTTGTGAACGGAGGTGTGTCTCAGTTGGAGGCGCCCGTGTGTGGCAACTTGGAGGTGCGCCTGAGTTGGGCAAACGACACGACGGTGCGACGGGGTGAACGAAGGTTTGGTTAGTCGTGCGGTGACCGTGCGGAGGTGCCGACGAGCTGGGTAACCGAGTTTTCCAAAGTTGTATATTTGGCTAAGTGTAAATTTGGGGTTTCCCAAGATTTAACTTGTGCATTGTAAAAACGAAAGATTGTATAATATATTGTTGGGCAGACTCATATTGCAGGGAGTTTCCCCTCCCTTTATACTGTTGTATTTCTCTTGTATAATGCTATTGATAATGAATGTGTATGGGTGTTCATTTTTTTTTTTAGACAAAGATCGGGTGCTATGTATCAATCTGAAAAAAGAAGGCAGATTGCCATACATGAGATGCTTCAAGAGCATTTTGAAGCCAAGGAATCACAAAAAGGTATCTTTCCTTGGTTCTGACTTTGGTTTGACTATCCTTAGTACTGCTTATACTACTATAGATTTTTACATACTGTCGGCCCCAAAATTTACATTTGCAAAACATGACTAATCAATCTCAATATGGCTCATCTACCTTGCAGTTGATCCCTCTGGATCCTGGTCAGCTTCGATTGGATTTGCGCTGGAGGGGAATGTAACATCTTTCTTTTCCATCATATGCTTAAGGATTTCGATCCTTTCTTCTGCATGGCTGCATCTATTGTTTAAACTACTGAACTACTCATGAAGGGAGTGTACCCTGTGCAAAAAGAGATTCATCTCCGCTCTATATTTTTCATGGAGGATTTTGAATTGTTCTTCGAGCTTGGTCTCCAAAATGCGCACTTGGTCCTCCAACGCTCTCTGTTGAGCTCGAACTTCTTCAAACTCGGCTTGCAGATCCCTGCAATGGAAACATTGTTCAGGACGCTCCATTGATCCCTTTAACTGATTGTTGGCACTGATCCTTTGTTTGTCTCCTTGCTTCTAAAGATTTATCTTGCTGCTATTAAGAGCAGCAATGCTCTCGGGGATGCTAAGAACGCTTGGGGATATATACTCGGGCTGACAGAAGCTATCACAAATAGCTTGGTGAAACTCGGCTGCGATTCCGCTCTTTGGCTTACAAAGATAAGCTTCAACTGTGGGGTGTTGAGTCTGCATAACAGGGTTATATAAATAATTTCTCTGAATGCGATGATGGGAGGGGAAGCTGCACATCCCGATGCTCCTCTGTTTCTTCCAACGCATATCTTGACCAAAATCTAGTTTTTGATGGCGAGGACGATTTCCTTCTTTGTAAATCCTGGTTCCCATGCTCTGAACTGATTGCCTGATCGGGCTTCTGATGCATTTCCTCTCAACCTTATCTGTTCTGTCCTCTGCTCTGCTGATTTGCCTGCAGTGGCAGATTCTATTGGTTACGGTGCCCCATGTGCTGACTATATGTGCAGTTCTCATGATAGTGGTTGGGTGGACAAGATATCGTTGTAGCTGAGTTGGCCTTTGGGGCGTTCACAGGCCTTGCTGGCATATTTGTCAGCATCTTTATTGAGACCCCGTAGGATATGATAGTAGCGGGCCTCCTCCAACATGCTATGTAATATTTGATTCCTGTTGTTGATTTGTTGCAGCAGTGTATTTGGCGAACTCTGTCTTTGCACCATGAGCCGAATTATGATCGCAGAGTTGCCAAAGACATTCACCTTCGTGATTCCCAGCTTGATCAATTGGGTGAGTCCTTGGAACAAGGCCAATCCCTCTGCCCTGTTATTGGAGAGTTCACCCAATCCCCATTCGAAATGCAAGATAGGCTCGCCATTTGCATTGCAGATGAGGCCTCCTGCACCTGCTAGGCCAGGATTAGACTTTGAGGCACCATCGAAGAACAAGTAGTATGTGTTGCAATTGCTCAGCCAGAGAGCAAATTCTTCTTCCTTAAGCCTCAGTTTCCAAACTATAGTTGGCTCCTTCAAATGCGGATTTTCTTTTTCTAGTTCCTGGGCGCTGATAATGCTACCATGTCCATAATTAATCAAGTTTCTTTCTTCTGTACTGTAATTGCTGAGCTTGATTTTGCTGTGAGTGCGTGTTGTAACAGCTTCCACCGCTAAGCTCTTGGCTTTATGATACATGATTCTAATGTTGTATCCTTTATCTTGAAAAACCTTCTTATTTCTAGCTAACCAGATGCTCCAAAGAAGAGTTAAAGGTATTGTGTTCCATATCCGTTGTGTTAATTTACTCTTCTTGCTTTTCCATGGGCAAAGTTTCTTCCAATTGTAGACTGTTTCTGCTATGGATGGCTTTGGATCCCAATCGACTTCCCCAACTGAAGCCATATCTTTCCAACATTTTACGGCTACCTGGCAATCTATGAACAAATGTTGCATTGTTTCTTCTGCTTGGAAACAATTTGGGCACCTTGAAGGGCCCAGAATGCCCCTTTTTTTTAAGTTTTCAGCTGTTAAGACCTTACCTTTCAAGAGGAGCCAGCTGAAGAATTTTACTTTAGGAGGGGCTTCCGCCTTCCAGACCAATCTCCAATGACTCCAGATGGCCTGTGGAGAGGCACTTTCACATAGATGGTGAGACCCTGCTTTAGCTGTATAAAGGGTTCCTGTAGGATCCCAGCGATAGCTGTCTTTTCCCCCTCTTTGAATCGGAGCTTTACTATGCAGATGGCTCTTTAGTGCGAGGAAACTTGTTTCTAATTCCCTTGGATAATCCGGTAGAGTCCAGCCTGTCCATGCTTGAGAGGGATTTCCCCACTGTGCAATTTGAGCTAGGCACCAGATTCCTCTGTTATTTAGCCATTTTATGGCTGGAATTGCATCTGTGTTGGACCCAATAGGGCGCTGACCTAGAATTCTGTCATTGGAGATACTGATGTTGTTCCCCCCTCCTGGAACTTTTGAGATGTGTTGGATCATAAAGGGAATGATTTTCTTACATAATTTCCAGATGTTGGAGTTGTCTCTGTTGGGGATATTGGTTTCCAGTAGCTGGAGCCTAGTGCTGTTGAGATACTTGGCTTCTAGAACTGATTTCCACCAAGCTGTGTCCCCTGTAATTAGCCTCCAAACAATTTTAGCCCCAAGAGCTAAATTCAATAGTTTTGGAGACCTTATTCCAAGTCCTCCTTTTTCCTGGGGTTGGATGACATTCTTCCAGCTAACCAAGTTGAACTTTTTCTTCTCCGTTTTCCCTCCTTGCCAAAGGAAGTGTCTAAGAGCCTTTTCCAATTAATGATGGAAGGTCATTGGAGTTTGTATCAATGAAAAGCGATAGATGGGAAGAGAGATCAAACCTGATTTTAGAAGAACGAGGCGTCCTACTGGGTTCAGCCACATAGATCCCCATTGCTGGATTTTCCTTTTGATTTTGTCAAGGATTTCGTTCCAAGTTTCGGTCTTCAGAGGTCCCATACTCACCGGCATCCCTAGATAGGTGAAGTAGCTCCAATCTAGCTTACATGAGACCCCTAATATGTTTGCAATGCTGTGAATGGTGTGAGTTGTTGCATTCCATCCATAGATGCAGCTTTTAACTTGATTAACTTTTCCTCTAGAATAGTCCATGAATTGATCCAGGATCTTTTTGAAGCGCCTTGCAATGGTGTTTGAGGCTCCTCCCATCAAGAGGGTGTCATCTACGAATTGGGAATGGTTGATATTTTTTGTGCCCTGCTCGAATTGGATGCCTGTGATGAGGCCTATTCTTTGATTGTAGTCCAAGGCTTTGCTAAGGGATTCAGCCATAAGAATAAATAAATAAGGGGACAGGGGGCAGCCTTGCTTGAGACCTCAGGAGGATTGAAAGGCTGCACAAGGTCTTCCATTCACCAGAGGGGAAATCCAGGGGTTAGAGATGCATTCTTTGATCATGTTAATGAAGGAGGTATTGAATCCCATTTTGTGCAGTACAGCAAACAGAAAGGAGTGTCTGACCCTATCAAAGGCATTGACAAGATCTAGTTTTAGGATAAATCCTTTTTCCTTTCGACTAATACTAGAATGGATGGCTTCTTGAACGAGAAGAATGGAGTCAGATATGTGTCTATTGGCTAGAAAACCTCCCTGATTTTCTGAGATTAAGGAGGAGAGAAGAGGCTTGAGTCTTGAAGACAATATTTTTGTAATTATTTTGTAAGAAGAATTGCATAAGGATATGGGCCGGAATCTAGAGAAGGTAGTGGGCCTGTTCTCTTTTGGGATTAGAGCTAAATAAGTTGAGTTGGTGTAACCCCCTAATTTGCCTTTCCGAAGGACCCAACGTATCATCCTTAGGAGGTCCTTTTTGATCATCGGCCAGTATTCTCTGTAAAAACTGATTGGGAACCCGTCAGGACCTGGAGCTTTGTCCGGGTGGAGGCTCCAGATGGCCTTTTGGACTTCTTCCTCTTCAACTTCTTGGGTGAGCTTGCTGTTCATTCCTTGAGTGACTTCTCTAGTCACGTGTTGAAGTAAACATGAGTAATCCTCCTCGCTTTTGTCCTCTGTTAGGAGATTTTTGAAGTGCGAGGTTGCAGCTGCTTTTATGGAGTCCTGGGTCTCGTAGTTGTTCCCTTCACTGTCTTTAATTGTGCTAACTGTATTCCTTGCCTTCCTGATTGTAGCTTGTTTATGAAAGTAAGAGGTGTTTTTATCTCCTTCACGCAGCCATATCTATCTTGATTTTAACCTCCATTTGATCTCCTCATCTCTAGCTGTTTGTCGCAGCTGAGTATACAATCTTATCTCTTCTTGTTTTGCTTGCTGGGTAAGTCCTACCGCTTCAATGCTTTGCTGTATTACCTCCAGGTTTTTTTTTATGTCCTTTTTTAATAACTCGGGTTCCTGGTAGTTGGTCTTTGCCCATGACTTAAGGGCCTTCCTTGTTTGCTTCAGCTTTGTTTCCCAAATGTATATTGGGGAGCCTTCCACATGCTGTAACCAAGCTTGCTTCACCGTTTCTCGAGCTGCAGAGATTTGGTTCCAAAGGGAGGAATATTTAAAGGGGAGGGGTATGAGTTGGCTATGACTTTGCAAGGTAAGGGTGATTGGATAATGGTCTGAAGCGGAGATATTGAGGATGTCTGACTGACCGTTGGAGAAGGAGGATAGAAAGGCGATATTAATGAGGAAACGGTCAAGCCTTTCCATAATATTACCGGCTCCTAATCGCCTATTGCTCCAGGTGTACCTTCGGTTCTTAGGCTTTATATCGACCAAATCCTTCTCCTGCATGATGTGCTCAAGCCGGTTTCTGAAAGGATCTGTGCTGAAGTTTCCTCCTCTTTTCTCATTGGAGTGCATGACCAAGTTTAAATCCCCTGCTAAAATAAGGTTGTTATCAAGGTCTTCTTCTAAGTCTGCCTCGAGAGCGTTCCAGCATACTTCTTTTTCCTTGTAGTGGTTCGGTGAATAGATGTTGTATATTTTAATCTCAATTCCATTGTCCTTGCTTTCCAATTTTACACTTATCCAGTTCTGTTGAGTTTTGATGAAGTTGCAGCTCCATTTGTTGTTGTCCCACATTGTTAGAATGCCTCCTGAGGCTCCTCTTGCTTCACTGGTGCAGCCACAGTACTGCTTTTGTTGATCAATGAGTCTGCTGATTTCGGACTGATCGAGCTTTGTCTCTTGGATAAGGATAATATCGGGCTTTTCACTTTGGATTAGCTCCTTGAGGGCCGCTTTTTTGGAGGGGTTCCCTAATCCCCTGCTGTTCCAAGACAGCATTTTCATCATGATTTACCGGTGGTGTGAAGAGGTGCTCGCCTCTCTTTGCCTTTGTTGTTATTTTCGTTGTCCGAGATTCCTAGGATGTAGGTTTCTATCAGCGTCTGAGATCCCATTGATATATCTTTCTGTGCGCTTTCTTCTCTCTGTTGTTTAGCTGACTTCCTACCTAGCCCATGCTTTTTTGGAATATTGCTGGATGCGCCATGGTCCTTTGATGAGCTTCTAGTGATCCTTGTTGATGTGGTATCGGGGGAGGGCTGAGAGGGATGAGGGGATGAGGGATGGAGATGGTGATCAAATGAGGGTGGCTCTTGTTCAGGTTCTTCTTCAGAGAGGGTTGCGAAAGGGTTGGAAGAAGGAGGGATGGAGGGATCTGAGGGTCGAGGGGGGAGGAGGGGAAATGAGGAGGGGGCTGCTGAGAGGACGAGGAGGGGTGTTGATGGGATGAATGAGGATGGGAAGGTTGATGTTGGGATGGTCCCGGGGTTTCAGATTCTGTTTGCTTAAGGGATGAAGTCGTTTTTTTCCTTTTTACCGTTTCCCATTGCCCCTCTTGCTCTGTTGATTCTACATTTATATGTTTGGGGCATCTATTAGCAAAATGTCCGTATTCGTGACATACCTTGCATTTGAAGGGTATCTGTTCGTAGTCCAGCTGTTGAATATGGCACCAGTCGTCCACTTTCAGTTTGATTGCTTCCGGTAGTCCGCGCCCCAGATCAACTTCAACACATATTCACGCACAGGCTTGCATATTGTCCTTGGGTTCACTGCGATCTATATATTTTCCAACCGCGTTTCCTATTGCCTTGACCGAATAGTCACCCCAGCAATGGAGAGGAAGATGGGGAAGCCTGACCCAGACAGGAACGGCACTCGGAATGTCTAGTTCTAGATCGAAATCCGAGGTCCATTTGTTGAGATAGAGACCCCTAGAATCCATGAAGTAAGGCCCGTTTCTGAATATCAGGTCCTTGTCCTCCTTAGTTTCAAAATGAAAGGTGTAGTATCCTCTGCCACAGAACCTTATTGATATTTTCCCTTGAATCTTGTCTGCCCAGTTTCGCTCAACCCACCTTTGCATAGTTTTGGGTGAGGGCCATAGTCCTGTAAATTGGCCGATTAATCCTTTCTCAGCTAGTGAGATAGCTGCCATGCGAGGAATGGTCGGAGGCAAAAGAACTTCCTGTAACACATCTAGTTTTTTAACGAACTTGGTTGCCGTTGGTCTTGGTCTTTGCTGTGGCAGAGATTTAATCAGATTTGAAAAGGCTTGTTGCAGTGCTGGATCCCCCCCTGGCGGATCCGGGGGATCCATGAGTCTGATCGAGAGAGCAGCAGCGGAAGCGGGTTCAGGCTGAGGGCAGGCTCAGGCGCGCGCACGCGCAGAGCAGCAGCAGCCAAAACCTAGTGTAATCCTTCTGTGTATGGGTGTTCATTGGTATAAAGGCACATAACTAATTATACTTGGTTGAGAATCACAAACTAAGTAGGAGAAAGTGAATTAAGGCATAGTCCATGTGCATGAGTATTGTTAAAAAGAAAGTGTTCGGTGGTGCCGCACCTCGCTGGCACGGTTGAAAGATCACCGTAGGCTTGGGGGCATGACAGTACTGTTAGGATGCCAACGACGGTGGTGGTCTTTCAAACATGCCGGCGAGGTGTGGCACCACCGAACACTTTCTTTTTAACAATACTCGTGCACATGGACTACGCCTAATTCACTTTCTCCTACTTAGTTTGTGATTCTCAACCAAGTATTATTATGCATAACCTTTATACAATGAACACCCATACTCATTCATTATCATCAGCAATTATAAAGAGAACAACAATTGCAACGTATAAAGGGAGGGGCAACTCCCTGAACAATGAGTCTGCCCAACAATGTTTATTAATTAGTCTTTTCAATAATACAGGCTTCACAAGTATACTTGGAAAAACTCCAAGTCTATACTTAGCCAATTTTACAATAGAGGCAAACCTGCCTTTTACAACATTCGTGCATACCTTATGTTAGAGTCGATCTAGTTATCCCTCCATCAGAGATCAAAAGCTCTTTTTTGCATTTCATGTTTTAGGTGTCCCATCCGTTTGATCAGTTGCATTTCGTTAGGCATGCCATAACTCTGATGGAGCGGTTGTGTGTCACTCGTTCCCCTCATGCTTGGCACTGCTGGTTCAGGTTTATTCATTAAAATAAAGTTTTCTAAGGTCATTCACAATCATGTTTTAAATTTTGAGGTTTTAGGTCTAGGGTTGAGTCATTTTTTGTCTTGCAAAGTATTGGGAGACCAACAGGCCAAAGGGATGTCTTTGATAGATCATCATTTCAATAATTTTCATTATTGTACAGTTGAATTCGGACTTCTCTTCAAAACTCCATTTTGAAGATAAGTCGCTTTCTCATT
This sequence comes from Pinus taeda, assembly GCA_000404065.3. Lineage (NCBI taxonomy): Eukaryota > Viridiplantae > Streptophyta > Pinopsida > Pinales > Pinaceae > Pinus > Pinus taeda. The sequence continues at coordinate 68,729 of APFE031542090.1, read as the reverse complement.
TTTGTAAGAAATTGTCAAAATTTTCAATCCTTCAAATGTTCAAGTGCAGCCTTGGTCTCCTTTTCCAGAGCATGTTACAGTTATCCCTGCAAACAAAAATCAACAAAGAGCTTCAGTCCAAACCTCAGAAAAGAAAAAGGAAATAAAAAAGCATCATTGTATTAATAGACCAAAAGTGAAAGTGCCCAAACTTTACAAAGTGGGTTTTGAAGTTAATTTATTCAAATTAGATATTTTGTGGGTGTATATAAAGTGAAACAAGTCTTTTACTTCACAACATATCCGAGCAAGAGAATTGTCAATATTGGAGTGCGAAAAAACCGAGTTTCAAACCCTAGAGGCAGAGTGAAGGTACGCGCTACACATAGGATTGGTGTGCTACGCACTGGGTGGTGCGGTACACATGGGGCGCGCACATCCTGTGTAAATTTACACAGGCGCTACGCACATGGAGGTGCGCTACGCATACAACTGGCGCGCTACGCATCCATTCCAGCACTGTGTTTTGTGCCTAAAACTTATCAAATCACCCCGGCAACTACAAGTAGGTGTCTTATTTGACTTAAGAATTAAGTTGAATAGTGTTTAATGTGTGTTTGAAGAAGTGCAACTGGTGGTTGGGTTTAAGAAAATAAATCAAACCCTAGGCCCTTATTGAAACTTTGTATACGGTATTAAAAACATTGTAAACATTATAGACAGCAGCACTTCATATCACAACATCTTTGTGATTGTTTTCATGCCCAAATATACCAAACAAAATACCTATTATGGTAGAATTTTTATGATGCTTCAACTGGTTTTTTGAGGATACATTGAAATTGAGATTTCTTCACACCTACAACATACACATTGCAGTCCTCCTATTGCACCTATTTTGTTCTCAAAACCATGTCAGATACAGAGTCATCTTATGAGAAAGAAAATGAAAGTGATTCCACCACAGAGGGAAATGTGCCAAAAAGACCTTGTAAAGGTGGCAAAGGTGGTAAACATCTCAGAGAAGAACCCACTTCTATGGTACAATTGCAGGCTTGCTCACTTGCCATGGATTGCTTTCGCCACCAGACATGCTATCATTTTTGTGAGCTAATTTCACAGTTTCAGCATCATCATGAATTAGCTCACTTGTTTGTTCTCCATTTACATGATGGCCATGTGAACCTTGCTGGATTTAATTTCATTTTGTCACCGGAAACCATTGCAGAGGCCACGAGAATTCCGAATATCATGGAGCAATGGAATAAACGTCAGCAACTAGAGAAATCATATTATGAGCCATATATTAAACCAGGGTATATAAGGCACTTGAGTAGAGTTTTTCCTTTCCACTACCTGAATGATCGATTTGCACCTTTGATGAAACTTATCATCTGATATTTCAGTTGTGAGGGCAGATTCTCACGTCTTTATGCATACCATGTCCGTTTATTGATGCATTTTACAAGGGTGCGCCTGATGAACATCCCATATTTTATGTTTCGCAACATAGAGAGGATGGTGCCTTTAGTGCAAAAGAAGAGCCCAGCACAGCAGCACAGGAGCATATACCATTATGCATTGATCAAAATCATGGTGATTCATCAGCTGACACAACAGGGCATTACATGGGAGGATTTTATTGCTCGTGACCTTTTCACTGTGCCTCAGCCATCACCAGAGTTGGTTCATGATGAGGGAGGGCCTTCACAGCAGCTTGGCATTCCCGAGACCGAGCATGTTGATGCTCCCGTATATGTGACATATAAGAAAGGCCACAGGGCCTTATTTGCAGCCGCACGACGAGTACTATCTCCACCCGGGGTGGAAGGGGTCTCGTTGACACCATCAGCAGAGCGAGTATTATCTCCACATCATGTGGAAGGGGTCTCGCTTCCATCTACAGCACAGGTACAGAGTCAGTACAGGGGCAGGAGACCCATGGTTGACGAGGGTCCTTGAGGAGGCCAGAACACGGATATCATTGATGTTGATGCTAACTCTCCTAGTTCGGAGCTAAAGGAGATCATCCGAGAGCAAAGGGCCGAGAATGAGTTGCTGCAAAAGAAATTGTAGATGGCTAAATGGGTGATCAACTACCTAGAGCAGCGCAACAAGCAGTTGGAAGATGAGCATGAACTTTATAAGCTGCGGAAGATCCGCGAAGACCCAGAATTGGCCCGAAGGAGACCTGGTGATTTGAAACCTATTGATAGGGAATCAATGCTCATCTGGGTCAACACTCATAGAGTGATACATGATGGAGGGTCTTCACTCCAATTTTGGGCACATTTGGAATAAATTTTGTCATTTCAAAAATTTTGGCTTAAGAAACAGGTTTTTGGGTTCTACGTGTAGCGCGCTACCCTGAAGATTGGGAGGTCCAATTGACAAATGGCTTGTAGTTTTGGATTTTTCATGAAGAAATACACATGCTCAGCAATTTCCAAGGCATTTCATCAAGTTCTGGATGGTCAAAATATCCAAAAACATCATGAAAACCACCTTGTTGCCACCTTTTCCAACGACAGGTAGTACCTCTGGGAGAATTCAGTTTTGAGGGGGAAAATGAGCTCCAAATTGGAAAATTCCACTTGAGTTGGAAAGAAGACATCCAGGGCTTTCCAACGAGCTATCATGAGCTCAATTTCGATGTCGGGAAGTGCTCCAAAACCAGTATTAAAGGGTGCTACACATAGGGATCAGGGGCGCTACGCATACAGTTTTTGGCTCAGATTTTCACCTTCAGCTCAAGAATTCCGCTAGTTTCCACCAGTTTCACTCTTTGATGTAATTTTTCACCCAATATGATGTAATTTGATGTATGTAAGGTAAAATTTCACTTATCTACCTTCTTCTAGATGATTCATTCACAAATTAGCAAGAAATCAATGTAATGAATCAGTTTCCTTCTTTTTAGAGGCAGGTTGTTTGGTCATCTAGATTCTTGCTCCATGTTTCAAATTTGTTCAAACTGCTTCTAGAAGGAGGAGCTTGACCCCTAGAGGTTAGGGAATGAGGATAGATTGGCCTATATATGTAAATTTTCATTCAGTAGCATAGGTTGGACTCTTGGGATAGCTTGAGACTATATTGTACATATTTTATCAACATTTTTGGCAAAGGAAAGACCAGGGTTTTGCAGTAGTATTTCGAATCCATGTGGATTTATGTCTTGATGGTTTGTTTCTCTCAGTACTTGTAAGTTGTGTATGTGCATCATTATCTCTATTGAATCTTCAGTTATTAAACAAATGAAGTGTTAAGGTAGAATTCATGAAATTGCTATGCTCTGCCTTTAAATTTGTTTAATCTTCTATGTTTTCTTCAGTTTAAGGAGAATCCTTGAGACCCCTCACTCTCCTTAGCTCCTCACCAGTCTGATCTATCCATCTCACCTACTTTAAGACATCAAAACAATTGCCTATCTTGCCCCAAGTAGACCTCTGCAAAAACTGCGCCTCATCCCCGCACCCAAAATTGCTTCTCCCTTGAATTCAACAAAACCTTTAAAAATAAATTTTAAACTCTTTGTACTTAATACCTAGCCTAAAATCATTCATCAATTCGGCCATCTCGAGCCTTTTCGATTACCTTTTTCCGAGTTTGACCCGGAGAGAGCCCTCTCCTGTCCTCGTAGGGCTAGCCACGAGGCTGAGCGTGGTTTGATGTGGCCTTGAGTCTTGCCTTATTTCAGCCTAAGGCAGATTTGAGTGCTAACATAGTGGCGACCATACTGGGGATGAAATCTCAGATGGTTTGCTTGTTGATGAGTTTGTTTCACAAGTCTTAGACGGAGTCTGAAGTCACGCCAGGTAGCTTTCGAAACGCTCTTGCTATGCATAAGTGAAAGTAGATAAATGCTGCTTCAGTCGATCTCCGGTTAGCTTGCGAAACTTTGATTTGCAGATCAACCCAGTACCTTTGATCATTCTAGACCTTTGGATGATTGAGTCTAGCAAACGATTGGCTGAATTACTTTCATTCTTTTGATCTCCTGATAAATACACTGGCTTCAAAAAGACATACAAGAGCTAATCCAGATCCAAATCCACCTCCTATTTATGAAAATCCAAATTTGATTGAAAAATCCTCCGTCAAGAAAGCTCGGCGACTCCCTTGGTTAAATCTCATTCATGTCCTGCACTTTTTGAATACCTTGAATAACTTCCTTTCGACGCAAGGTTTGAATTGTCATTGTTCAAAACCAAGTCCGAAAACGCTCTCGATTCTATTGTTCCAAATCCTGAATTTGCTGCAGCTCTTGAATTTGAAAGGCACAATAAATTAATTGACAATTTTATCTTGAGGCACCTTCAGACCACCATCCAAGCAGCCAATCTTACTGACTTCTTAGAAGCCATATCTACAAACATTGGATCCACCGTCATGGCATCTACCTCTAGAGTTCCTACTGAACCGCCTTTCATTCCTACCATTCCCTTGCAGCCTATAATTACTTACTCCGAATCTACAGCTAATTCTCCATCTTCATCCCACATTTCTTCTCCTCCGCATACACCTCCGCATACTCCCCATACAGTAGCAGCATCCACTCCGCCAACAACACCGAGAGTAAATCCACCTAGAGCAATGGCTGCTTGCTTTGCACCTCTTGCTTTACCTTAGCAATTGCATGATATGCCCACGGACTATCAGAGTAAAATTCCTTTATTTGATGGCACTTCTCAAAGTGTGCCCACTCAGTAGCACATAGACAAAATGGCAACTTTTTATGATTTATATGATATTGATGACGAGGATGTAACTATGCGATTGTTTATGCAAACATTCGGAGGAGAGGTAAGAAAATGGTTCAGAGGCTTGGGAGCTAGAAGTATACCTACGTTGGCTGAACTTCAGAAGCAGTTTCTTGATCGTTGGGAACTTAGAAAGGATCTGCTTCAGATCAATGCCGAGTACAATAATATCAAACGCAATCATTGTGAGTCTGTCCAAGACTACATTATCAGGTTCAATACAGCTTATAATGCTATTCCTAATGATTTAAGACCATCTAGAAAATTAGATCTTCTCAAATTCCCAGATGGCTTTGATCTGGAGATGGCTTATTCATTACGGGATAGAGATCCGCCTACTTTAGAAGATATGCAAAAGATTGCTGTCAATGTTGAGGCAAATCTGAACGACAAGAGAGCACGTTTGAAGGCAGAGAAAAGAGTGACTATAAAGGAAGAATCTACATCATCAGAACCACCTTGGCTTCGTGAGATGTTCAAAAGACTCAACCTTGACAAATCAGAACCGCAGATTTGTAATCCAAATTACCGTGGCTAGCAACAACCTCAGTACAGAATCAAGCAGTGTGAACCAAGAGTACAAGAGCCGACAACCCAGCAACCAATCAAAACCCCTCTTTTGCAGAATTTTGTAACTCAAGATTCAGATGAAGATGCTGATGTAGTAGGGGACCAAAACCACTTCTTTACTCCTGATGATCTGCCCATTTACATCACTGAAGAAGATGAGTATGGAGAAATTTCAGGCTCCCAGCAAGACGAAGATTTTATGTTAGCTAATGATGCAGATTTAGATGATTACCAAAGAGGATATTTGAATGCCTTGTCCACTCAACAGAAGCAGTATTCATTGAGGAACCGAGATGTGCCTATCAATCCCATTCAGAAAAGAAAGGAAGCTACACCACCAAAGATGGATTCACCGACACCACCGAAGAAAGGAAAGGAGAAAATTGATCCTACAACTAGCAAGATATCAGCAGCAGAAAAGACAAATCATGCAGCTATAATCAAAGATAGGAGAGAAATTGCGGGCAAAGAAGGCGAAAAAGTTTCAGCATTTTGTTTGGAAAATGAAATTTCCAAATTAAAAATATCTATTCCTTTGACTGAAATCATGAAAAACAGCAGCTACCGAGGTCAAGTCTCCAAAATTCTGAACTTTGATCCCATGCTTGACACGGTGAACGTTGAAGATGATCAGCCTGAATTGATCTTTGGGCCAGCATTGGAAGGTCAGTACCCTGATAGTGATGTTCCTCCCTTTTATATCAATTTGAGATTGCATGAATATGTCTTGCATAATGCCATGTTCGATTCGGGTGCTTCACACAATTTGATGCCAAAGGCGACCATGGAGAAGCTGGGGTTAGACATAACAAGGAAATATCATGATTTATATTCATTTGATTCCAGCCGTGTGAGATGTATCGGGCTCATCAAATATTTGGTTGTTAGCTTAGACCAAATCCCAGCGAAAAATGTCTTGATGGATGTGGTTGTGGTAGACATTCCTCCACGTTTTGGTATGCTACTTTCGAGATCTTGGGGAGCTAAGTTGAAGGGTACTCTACAGTTAGACTTTTTTTATGCCACAATTCTAGTCTTCAGTCAAATGAGAAAGCTGTATCGAGAGCAAAAGGTGAAATATATGATAACTAGTAAAGAGAAGCCGATCAATCATCCTGTAAATTATGTACATACAGATTTGGAGTCGTTTGTTTTATTTGTTGATAGTTTTAATGATCTAGATAGTCAGTTAGTTCAAGCGGAAGATATACCAGAGATCACTGAAAATTTCAGAGCAGTTCTACAAAAGGAAAGAGGAGAAAAGCAAGCTATCATGGAACAAACACCTGAAGAAAAGGGGCAGCAAACAGAAAAATCAGAGGCAGTACAATTTCAGCACTTGGAGGAGGATGAAGATGGTCTTTGGACCATGGATTTCGATGGCACGGTAGGTAGTGATGGTGCTGGTATTGGTGTGTGGGTTCGAAGTCCTTTTTCCACTCAAGACAAAGTTCCAAGCAAGGTGAGAGTGTGTTCCTATAAACTAGCATTTGATTGTTCAAATAATGAGGCAGAATATGAGGCTCTCATTGCTCGCCTAAAGATTCTTAAGAAACTGAAAGCAAAGAAGATTGCGGTCTATGGTGATTCTGAGTTGGTAATAAAACAAGTTAAAGGTGAGTTTCAGGCCAAGCATCCTCGTATGAGAGCATATCAAAATGCAGTCTTAGATATTTTGAAGTTGTTTTCTGATTATACCTTGACATGTGTACCGCGCATAAAAAATGGTGTTGCTGATGGACTTGCTAAGGCAACAAGCAATTTAAAAATTCCAATGAATTCTAGCAACAAATTCGAGATTCATGTGAAGCATCGTCCCACTGTTCTGGACAATCAGCGATGCTGGCAAGTTTTTCAAGATGATGAAGAGATCAATGAGTTTCTGCAAAATAAGGGTAAGTTCAAGTGTTGAATAGGTAAATCCCCTCTGCGGACAGAGGTGATCCCACTAGCCCAACACGGGTCTAGCAACAATCACACAACGCTAACACGTAGGTTCCTAACTACAAATCAGATATCGATGATGATGGTCTACCTGGATTCCAACACTAGTACTTGTAGAAGAATCGTCGCTCCCGTTCCTTTGCTCCGGCTGGTCACAATCCCCACGATCCTTGTGAACGGACACCTACACATGCAAAGAACGACACAAATACAAGAATAAAATCCAATAGATGCAACTATATATCAGTCAGAAAAGATATAACTCAATCATCATTATAAAGACACGTGAGTGGAACCATAATGATATTCGTCTATTAATGAGTAAAAACAGAGAAAGATACAACTAAGGTTCTAACGTTGAACCTATTCTCTGACTGGGCGAGCAGCTAAATACGCCTTTCAAAGACCTCTTCTCTCTCAGGATTTCGGCAGCATAACCTCCCTATGCTTCACAATTCTTACTATCACTCTAGCATTACTTCAGCACTCACAAAGACTCTAGCAAAACTAGCTTGTTTAATGCATGAGGACAGTCATTTATAGATGGAGAAGGGAGGAAGATACATTGTACCAGGATGCCTATTGCGGATTGGAATTATCCTGAAAAGCTAGTGAGGATGGTTGTCATTAGTTGTCATGATGACTCTCGACCTCTGCCCTGTGGATTTTTCCCTCAAAGAACTTCATGACAAGAGAGGAAAAAACATGTGGGTGCGTTGGCCAAAAATCATAACCAAATTTAGGTGGCGCGGGTGTTGCTCTATGACAGAGCGCCAATGGGCGCGCCCCCTTTTGAGGATCTGAGTCATTGGCGTGGGTTAGACACTGTGTACCAGCGCCAATGGAAAAAGGGCACTTTTTAGGGATAATTTGCAAAAGGTGTCTTCAGGGAACATGAAGTACATACTCAGGGGAACATGATGCAAGTGTTCTTAGGTTATGTCACTGGTCACAGGTCCATAAATGTGTCGTCCAATGTACGAAAACAAGGGTAACAGGGACGGTGACCAACGGTGACAAATTACTGTGTAACAGATGCCCCCTAAAGCATGAGGCCCGAGAGAGAGAGAGGGGTGAAATGCTTTACAAGAACATATATAGCTGCCGTCGAGAATCTGCATTGAGAGATACAATTTGCAGCATGGTCGCAGCCATCCATAAGAGAGTACATCTAGATCCGTAGTATGGACGCAGCCATCTAGTTAGGATCAATGAATCGACTCAGGTATGTCGCAGCCATCCAGTGAATGAGTCATGTATCAAAAAACACGCCTGGATTACAACAGACACAATCCAGGGTCTTGCGCTCCACCTCGACCCGATCATAAGTACAAGTTCAAGCATGTGAACATGTGAGCTGAAGTCGAACATGCATGAACATCGTCTGATTACCAGCCAATGATGAAAGCTGTTAACAGACGCGAGAGGTACAACCAATAATGACAATGGCCCTCAAGGTACTATAGGTACAATCTACGGCGTGTGAATGAATGAGCCGATGTCTAACACCCGTAGAGTCATCCGATCGAAGGCCAATGATGAAAACCTCGCGTCGAACATGAAGAACCTGCCATTGAGGCATGCAGGCTCCAAGGTACTGGAAGGGAGTCTCTAGGTCACCTTCCTGGATAATGAACTGAAGTCGACAGGAAGTGATCTTCGTCGAAGGTGGGCCATAATGTTTCCCACATCATCGAAACGAGACAGGAAGAGACAATGTTGTGAAATACGATTTATGAACTATCAGATAGAGGTGGTTTCTTTCAGAGGTCAACTTCTCTTGAACATATCGGCGGCACAACAGTGGAGTTGGCAGTATTTGACATCGACGGATCAGAGGTCATGATCACGAGGCAATGAGCAGATGAGAAGTCAAATAGGATTACCCAAACCCACGGAGGCAAGCAAAAAATGAGATGAGATATCCCCACCTCGACATGAAAGCAAAGAAGTGCCATGTTCAAGAGCGACATACTTCCGACACGACAATAATTATGGTTCCCAAAATTTTCTTTTTTCCCCCACCGTTTCTGGCGAGTACCCCAATTATTTTTAACAAGCTTGATGGGGATAGCATATGCTTGTGGTATAAGTTCGACCTTCGACCGATCCAACCTAGTAATAGTTTAACGAGCCCTAGGGAGGAGAAGCTCGAGTCTCGTCATAGTGACGAGTCCAATGTCGTCAGGGTTTAACGAGTCCGACATAGGTAAAACTCGGAGTCTTTTTCATGTTTAGGGAGTTT
>APFE031542090.1:0-33403 GCA_000404065.3 Pinus taeda | reverse complement strand
ACCGGGCGCGCGCTCATGATGTGCGTGCGATGAGGTGCGACGGGCGAGTGTGCGACCGACGGTGGAGCGACCAACCAGGCGTGCGACGGAGCTGCAGAAGGAATGCGACGAACACATGCAATGAAGATTTGCGATGGAAAATGCGTTGGCTTATACCCATCCTTGGAGCGTTGCGATGGGGGTTGGCCGACCTATGTTGGGGGTGAGGCCGACTTGGTAGAATGCCCGAAGGATGCGATGGAGGGGTGCGTGGGCGGTCGGATGGGCAGCCCCACCCACTATTGCGATGTGTAGATATTGTAGTACGTTGGATATTTGGAGATCATCATTCGAACATCATCTCTTTTTCTACGCTCTTGGAAGAAGACTCTTGTGCACAGCTTTGAGGGGGATGAACGCATAGCTCATGCGCTCCCTTGGTAGCGTCGCACTTGGTGAAGCTCTTGGTGAAGCTCTTGGTGAAGAGACGCGTTGGGCAAGACATGCCCGAGGTGATCGTGCGGAGGGTCGATTTGTGCGACGACTTGGTGTGGGTGTCTTGGTGACTCGGGTGAGCGCCTGCCCATTGTGCAAGTGTGCACAAAGACTTGTTGGAGTGTTGGTTTGTGGACGGAGGTGTGCCTTGGTTGGACGCGCCCATGTGTGGCCACTTGGAGGTGCGCTCGAGTTGGGCAAACAACATGATGGTGCGATGGGGTGAATGAAGGTTTGGTTAGTCGTGAGGCGACCATGCGGAGGTGCCGACGAGCTAGGCAACCGAGTTTGCCAAAGTTGTATATTTGGCTAAGTGTAAATTTGGGGTTTCCCAAGTTTTAACTTGTGCATTGTAAAAACGAAAGATTGTATAATATATTGTTGGGAAAACTCATATTGCAGGGAGTTGCCCCTCCCTTTATACTGTTGCATTTCTCTTATATAATATTGTGGATAATGAATGTGTATGGGTGTTCATTGGTATAAAGGATAACATAATAATACTTGGTTGAGAATCACAAACTAAGTAGAGAAAGTGAATTAGGCGTAGTCCATGTGCACGAGTATTGTTAAAAAGAAAGTGTTCGGCGGTGCCACACCTTGCCGGCACGGTTGAAAGACCACCGCAGGTTTGGGGGCGTGAAAGTTGATGTAATGCCTCAAATGTTGTGCGACGGTTGGGCGCCGGGCGACCGAGCGCACACACGATGGCCGTGCGATGAGGTGAGATGGGTGGGTGTGCGACCAACGGTGGAGCGACCAACTGGGCGTGCGACGGAGCTGCAGAAGAAACGCGACGAACACATGCGACGAAGATTTGCGATGGCAAATGCGTTGGCTTATACCCATCCTTGGAGCATTTGCGATGGGGGTTGGCCGACCTACGTTGGGGGTGAGGCCGACTTGGTAGAATGCCCGAACGATGCGATGGAGGGGTGTGTGGGCGGTCGGCTGGGCAGCCCCACCCACTATTGCGATGTGTATATATTGTAGTACGTTGGAGACTTGGAGATCATCATTCCAACATCATCTCTTGTTCTACGCTCTTGGAAGAAGACTCTTGTGCGCAGATTTGAGGGGGATGAGCGCATTGCTCATGCGCTCCCTTGGTAGAGTCACACTTGGTGAAGCTCTTGGTGAAGAGGTGAACGCATTGGGCAAGACGTGCCCGAGGTGATCTTGTGGAGGGTTGATTTGTGCGACGACTTGGTGTGGGCATCTTGGTGACTTGGGTTAGCGCCCGCCAATCGTGCAAGTGTGCATGAAGACTTGTAGGAGTGTTGAGATTGCGGACGGAGGTGTGCCTTGGTTGGAGGTGCCCGTGTGTGGCAACTTTGAGGTGCGCCCGAGTTGGGCAAACGACACAACGATGCGACGGGGTGAACGAAGGGTTGGTTAGTCATGTAGCAACCATTCAGAGGTGCCGACGAGCTGGCCAACCGAGTTTTCCGAAGTTGTATATTTGGCTAAGTGTAAATTTGCGGTTTCCCAAGATTTAACTTGTGCATTGTAAAAATTGAAGATGATATAATATATTGTTGGGTAGACCCATATTGCAGGGAGTTGCCCCTCCTTGTATACTGTTGCATTTCTCTTGTATAATGTTGTTGATAATGAATGTGTATGGGTGTTCATTGGTATAAAGGTTATGCATAATAATACTTGGTTGAGAATCAAAAACTAAGTAGGAGAAAGTGAATTAAGCGTAGTCCATGTGCACGAGTATTGTTAAAAAGAAAGTGTTCGGTGGTGCCGCACCTCGCCTAGCACGGTTGGAAGACCACCGTAGGCTTGGGGCCGTGACAGTTGGTATCAGAGCTGATATATGGGTTGATGAAGAAGTGTTGATCCCACCACACTATCGCGAGTTGGTATCAGAGATGGTGTAGCTTGCGGATGAATGCTGATACATAACTTGAGAGTTGTTTTGAGCAGGTTGCTCGTGACAGTGGAAACAGGTACTTTCACGTGAAGGAAGCTAGTTTCACATACAAGTGGAATAAGGGCCGGTTCATGGATGCAGGGGACTTGGTGGAGCTGGTAAAGGTTGGAACCAGGTGTCATAGAGTTGGGCAGGCGGTACTATGTGCTGGTCATACGATTTTGGCACTTGTCAGGTGGGCAAGTGGGACTGCGTGTGGGCAGGTATACACGGTTTGGGTGTCTATGGACCAAATGAAGTACGAACTGGGGAAGACCATGACAAGGCATGACAGGTTTGGAAGAATGTGAAGGGAAGCTCTTGCTTACCTTATACAGGTTGAAGCAGATGAAAGAGGAGAATCCCCGGATTCGAGAGAAGCTTGCAGTCTTGGAAAAGAATGTTGAAGACGAGCTTCTTCAACTTGGTTGAACAATGGAGCAAGATGGAGTTGCAGATTATACAAACAAGGAAGAGGAAGCCGTGATAGTTGAAGATGTTTCCGACATGACCATGATGGAGGATGAGCTTGACATTGATCAAGTTGGACCAAGATCGTGCCGTTTGTAGACATGTATGGATGAGGGTACTCTCATGGAGGAACCTCATGATGATGATGATGATGTCAGTACATTTGATACATGTGTTTCATTTGAACATTTGGTAGATGGACCGTATGCAGGGAAGGGCAAAGCTAATTTGCCGATGCTAGGGAGCATCTTACCATGGATGTCTATGATGAGACATTGTATGGAGAAACAAGGATTGTTGATTGTTGCATAACTTGTTGGGGTTGTTTCTGACCTTATGGTGGAAGGTGCAAAGGCCTGTGACAAGGGTGGAACTTGATGATCGTTGTGGAGGAATGGGTCATGCTTTAGCCACATGGCTAAGTGCCCAGCATGACTCATGGATAGATTGGAGGGCACACACACTTGAGTTTCTTGGGTGGACTTCTCATGGCCGAGACCAAGAGAAATTCTTGGTGGTACCTTTGGTGGAGGAGCTATGATGGAGAGACTCATGTGATGATGATATGGTTGGGTGATCGAGTTCACTAGACTGAAGATTGCAGCTTGGATGAGGATGACCGATTGTTGTGATGGGTCTACCTGGTTGGACTACATGGACATGTTAGTCATGGAAATCAGATTGGATACATGGAGAGTTGAGGCATCTTGCAGAGACCTTTGGGCTGAGACTTGTATGCTTGCTGAGATGTTGGTTAGAGATGGCTTATGGAGCTCATGATGACATGAGGTTGTTGTGACTTTTGAGGACTTCATATATGGTGGACTTAGAGGATCTGATGCATTGAGGAGCTGAGGTCAGGGACTTTGATACAGGATGGGGTTCATACTTTCAAGTACATGCATGGGACATGGCTTGGAAGAGTGACTTGATGTAGAGGATCGATATGAGGCACTTTGGAGTGATGGAGTTACGATGATGATGATGCCTTGGTGGCAACACTTGGGCATGGGTTGAGCCGAGACTCAACTACTTTTACACATGGGAGCTGATTGATCTATGATCATGGGTAGCACATGGATAGATGGGGCAGGTGTATACTTGTTTCTATGGCAGACTTGAGGGGATGACACATTACAGATGTGATGGAGGTAGCTTCATGGACATGGATGTGGCACACCGAGAGTTGGAGTTTGATGGGATGGTCTTTTCATATTGAGGAGGCACACATATGGATGATGTTGGGATAGATGTGGCTGATTTCATGCATCACATTGACACCAAACATCATGGACAGCATGTTGCAGATGAGATGAGGGCTACTTCATGGACCTAAGCATGGATTACACTTATATGGATGGATTCTTGATCGAGTTCAGGATGTGACAAGGATGTTTTGAGAAACGACTGATGGTGGCATGAGGATGTTCACTCTCATGATTTGAGCGTGATAGTTGGACTCATCACCCGACTGGTTCAGACATGGGGGACGTCAGTGTGCAGAGATGTGTTAGCATTATGTTGGAGTATCATGGCAGCAGTTCACATGAGGATGACACATGATGAGGTCGACACGATATGTTGCAGTGGGCATGTAGCTTGAGATGGAGGGGCCAACCTTCCACGATGGAGCAGCATGTGGATATTGTGACATGATGGTTGATGGTCATGGATTGAGATGACTTTCGATATATGACATACCGATGGGTGTATTCCTTGGTATGGTTGTCTTGGTGATGGATGGTTGCCGAGGTGAGACATGGTGGAGACTGTGGTTCTACATATGTTGCAGTGATGGTTGCAGTATGTGGAGGAGTTGACATCATGGATGATCTTGGTGGATGGTTATTAGGATGGTATGTTGTCAAGGACGACAATGACTTCAGGTGGAGGATGTAACGCCTCCGATGTTGTGCGACGGTTGGGTGTCGGGCGACCGGGCGCGCGCACACGACGGGCGTGCGATGAGGTGCGACGGGCAGGTGTGCGACCGACAATGGAGCGACCAACCAGGCATTCGACGGAGCTACATAAGAAATGCGACGAACACATGCGACGAAGATTTGCGATGGAAAATGCATTGGCTTATACCCATCCTTGGAGCGTTTGTGATGGGGGTTGGCCGACCTACATTGGGGGTGAGGCCGACTTGGTAGAACCCCCGAACAATGAGATGGAGGGGTGTGTGGGCAGTCGGCTGGGCAGCCCCACCCACTATTGCGATGTGTATATATTGTAGTACGTTGGAGACTTGGAGATAATCATTCGAACATCATCTCTTGTTTTACGCTCTTGGAAGAAGACCCTTGTGTGCAGATTTGAGGGGGATGAGCACATAGCTCATGCGCTCCCTTGGTAGAGTCGCACTTGGTGAAGTTCTTGGTGAAGAGGTGAACGCGTTGGGCAAGACGTGCCCGAGGTGATCATGCGGAGGGTCGATTTGTGCGACAACTTAGTGTGGGCGTCTTGGTGACTCAGGTGAGCGCCCGCCCATCGTGCAAGTGTGCACGAAGACTTGTTGGAGTGTTGAGATTGCGGACGGAGGTGTGCCTTGGTTGGAGGTGCCCATGTGTGGCGACTTCGAGGTGCGCCCGATTTGGGCAAACGACACGACGGTACGATGGGGTGAACAAAGGGTTGGTTAGTCGTGCGGCAACCGTGAGGAGGTATTGATGAGCTGGGCAACCGAGTTTGCCAAAGTTGTATATTTGGCTAAGTGTAAATTTGGGGTTTCCCAAGATTTAACTTGTGCATTGTAAAAATTGAAGATGATATAATATATTGTTGGGTAGACTCATATTGCAGGGATTCGCCCATCCCTTTATACTGTTGCATTTCTCTTGTATAATGCTGTTGATAATGAATGTGTATGGGTGTTCATTGGTATAAAGGTTATGCATAATAATACTTGGTTGAGAATCAAAAACTAAGTAGGAGAAAGTGAATTAAGCGTAGTCCATGTGCACAAGTATTGTTAAAAAGAAAGTGTTCGGTGGTGCCGCACCTCGCCTAGCACGGTTGGAAGACCACCGTAAGCTTGGGGGCATGACAAAAGAGTTTATGGATTAAGTGGAGTAATAAGAGTTTTGGGTAGTCTAGGGCCGAAGTTTTTGGATTGAGCGGAGTAATAAGAGCTTTGGGTAGGGCAGGGTCGAAGATTTTGGATTGAGTAGAGTAATGAGAGTTTACTCTGCTAATGAGAGTAATGAGGGTAGGGATCTTTTGTGTGTTTACGCAAAGCCGATAAAAATTCTCCCTGACAACTGGTGCCACGAGAACACTGTGCGTTGAACCGACCATGAGTTCCTGGGCAACCCATATCCTGATTGCAAGTTCTTGGCATCCGCTTAGGTGGCCTGCTCGGGCCCACCTCCCGGCCTCCGTTTACATAGATGGACGTTGGAAATTGTTTGTGGTCAGAAACTTTCACTGCCGGAAACCCTCCCGTAACTTTCGCGTGGTACGAGAACGAGAAGAGGTACGGCACTATCCACTGTAGATTCATTAAGACTTTGTCAGTCAGATAGTTGAGTGAAATCAAGGACATCCATGAGAAATGTTCATCCAGAGGAAATCTGAAGGGAAGAGAGAGTCCCGTTAGCATGACCTGTGCTGTAAAGTGTTGTGTTGTGGTTGCGTGTGTATTTTCTCTATTAATTGTTGAATTAATGAGATTCGAACCGATGTCTGCTGGGGTCACAGCCTGTGTATGTCATTGGAATATTTCTAATATGAGTCATAATAATGATGAACGGTTGATGGTTCAGAAGGAAAGAGCTTTTCCTCACCTAAAGTTGTCTGCTTTAGCTGCAGAGTTAATAGAAATTTCAAAATTTTAATTGCGTTAAGAGGGACATGGAAGAAATGTAAAGAAATGTATATATTTATGTGTTTTTTTTAAAATATTTAAATTTTAATTATTTTATCATGAATTTAAATAATTATTTGAATATTTATATTTAGGCCGATAGGTTTTCCTATGCATCAATTTCTTTAGCTGATAAGCCTTCCTATGCATCAATTTCTTCATCAACACTTTTATTCTGCTCAGTTCGATCAGGTGAAACACTTTCAACCGTTTATCTGAACCAGAAAAGGAAATAACGAAAAATAAAAAAACATCGAAAAATCAAGAAAACACAAAAACTCACAAGAAAATATTCTATGCAGAAAATGAAGAAATCCCACCTTTTTCCATGAAAAATCATCAATCCCATGCCTTTCTGCCATGAAGCACTATCATTTGTTATTATGGAACTATCCACTATCATTTCCTATTATGGAACTATAGGAACATGTTACGAACATAGGAAACTGTAGCGCCGTGAACAAGCTCGCCCCCCATCAAAGGTCCTTTAAACACCATACTCCCACATTCGATTCCGCTCTCCTACTCAGCTTCATCATCATCTCCTCCCGCGTTCCATTTTTAGTAGAATTGTCCCCATTTTCTCTCTATAAATACAAAGTCATCATAATTGGAAGAATATTAATCGAAGCATTCGGAAAATTTCGCTATTGCTGAAACCAAAACCAAAATTGGCGATGGGGTCACAAGGGCAACCAGAGGAAGGCTTCAACAAGTGTGTTCTAGTGACTAGAGGCGCTGGTTTCATCGGAACCCACACCGACCTGCAGCTCCTCGAGGATGGCTACGGGGTTTATATCATCGACAATTTAGATGATTCTGTTGAACAAGCAGTGAACAGAGTGAGGTATTTAGTTGATCAGCGCTTCCACCAAAATCTTCACTTTTTTCTGGTATGCAATTTCATCCTGTGCCAAAATTTAGCTCAGCGTGCGAGTTTCATGTCGCATGTATTTTCAATTAATTGTTCATGTTTTGCCATTCGTTGATATTTTTTTTTGGTTGGTTTCAAATGGTCCAAAATATCTCTCCGACATTCTTGCATTGGTGGATAGGTTGTTAAATTATAGTATCAGGGTACCCCCCCGGGTTCAATTTGACGGAATTGATATGCATGGGATCTATTTGAAAAACCTGGGATGCATAAGAACTGTTTGGAAAACCTGGGATGCAGGGGAACTGTGCGATAAACTCTCCGACTAGGATGCATGTCTAATGTTTGATAACATTTCTGAATGGGATGTATATGACCTGTTTAATTAAATTTCTGGAACGATGCACCGACTAGATGCTAAATTTGTGAATTGGTAGATCTCTTTGAAAAGAATGTGGTGGTTTAGTCTCCTTTTCCAACTTTTTTTCTGAATCTGAATAAGGATCTAAGGGTTTCTAATAGGCTGGAAAAACTATAGGAGCTAAAGTTTGTTATCTAATTTCATTGATGTCATGAAATGACATTCTTTGTATTCCGAAATATTTTCTGCACACCATATTAAGCAGTCTATTTTTAGTACTAATTATACCATTAGTGATCTCTGTAAGGTGCACAGGAGTAAGTATCACATTGTAGCTTTTGTATAGTTATCCTCAATTGAAGAGACATTAGATGTTTTAAGATTCAAGCAGATAGATATTCGTCATGCTGTACCTCATTTAAGTATGCTCCCGCATTGATAAATCAAGCCAATAGAAATGTAATAATCCCTTTTCCAATTGATATTGCAATATTTTCCCTTAAAATCATAATGGGTTGTGGCATCCAGACAATTCCATAACGATATAAGCTTAGGTGAAATTATATTTGGTTGAACAAGCATCTAATTTCATGGCTTCTTAAATAGATTTTTTGGTGGCAGGCAAGCTCTCCCTCCCTGCTGAAAGTATAGAGGCAGGGCAGCCACAAATGCGATGCCTTGGCCAGACAGTATTCGATGTTCCTTAATGATGAATGGATTTCTGGCGGTAGGTAAGCCCTATCTTCCTACTATTGTAGAGACATGACCACCCATGGATGCAATGGCCTTGACTTGACCATATTCAAGGTTTAGCAGAGTTTGGTGCAAAATAAATTATTTTCCTTACACCTGTTATCTGTTCAACACTGGTTTCACCTATGTTTCCATTATTATATTAATTTATATTCTCCTAACTTTATATATATATATATATATATATATATATAATATATATATATATATATATATATATATATATATATATATATATATATATATATATATATATATAATATATATATATATATATATATATATATATATATATTTAAACGAACCTGAATATGAATATATTAATATAACATTAATATACATAGTTATTCATGGTTGAGCTAAGAAATCAATCGCTTCAACTTGGTATGCCCCTTAGATCAGTCTTCAGACAGGTTGATTCAGGTTTAAGCACATCCATGGAGAATTATTTTAGTCTCCAGGTTTTCAACAGTGGCTTGTGTTTCAGGCACAGGCATATACTGCATTGCTTCAGGCAAAGGCACAGAGTGTATGCTTTTTCAGCTTCCATTGGTGTTTAGGCACACAGACTACAATCGCTTTAGCAGAAAAAAAAAGGGAGAATGTATTGGGAGCATTGACAAGAATGTATGACAGTTGAAGATATCACTTTTTTATTTTACTTTAATTTACTTTTAAATAACCCAAAGAAGTCATGTTTAAAAAGTGAATTCCTATAAAACACTATGATTTCAGTTGGAGGCTTTGAACTTTGACAAATTTTTAACTTCAACAAAAATATATCCTTATTCATAAATTCTTAAGGCTTGTCTTGCTGTGGTTTCTAGGAAGATTCACTTTTTATATAGATTATTTTAACTAGTTGTACCTTTCACCTCCTTTGGATTGCATTGATTTCAACAAAAAGTCATGATGCTTGAATTCTTGAGATTGAACTGTTTGTAAGTTTTGTGAAATGTCAGTAAATTAGTTGTATTTATTTTTAAGAATCACTTATATATTTGAATATATATTAAATTCTGGTTATGGTGTAATGACAGAAAATTGGTGCTTAAAATGACAGGAATAATCAAACTGAACTGTGCTTATGATTGCAGAGAGATTTTTGCAACAAAGAGGATGTATAGAAAGTTTTTTCATTGGCCAAGTAAGTAGATTGTTTGTTTATGCATGTTACATTCTGCATTCTAGATAATGGATCAAATGTTATATGTTTTTTTGTTGTTATTTTGATGTTCTATATTTGTTTCTTGGGTACAAAATGTTCCGAATCATTTCTTTACATATGTCATTTGTATGCCCTCTTTTTTGCCATATTTGGATGTTTCCCTTGGACAAAACATCTTTGAATTAAAGTCATGACCTTGTACCTTGCAGGGCCAGCCAAATAATTGCTCAATATTACCAGCTCATACGTCTGGGGTTCGAGGTTTGTTGTTGCCCATCAAACTTTTATTAGCTGTAATACCATTGCCGAGTTTACAGGTAGTGGTTACACATTACAGGGATGATTGATTTTTAAGCATGAGGCTGTCAAAGGCCAACTTCGTATCTAGATTTACAAATGGATAAAACTCGAAGATTTTTTAAGTTAAAGAAAGCTTTCTATTATTACCCGGTATTGTTCCGCTTACCGGCTGGGCTGCATGCATGCCCGCTGTTATTATTAGAGCTTGATTTTTTCTAATTTAATTTCACAACTGTATGAGTGGTGGAAAGTAGAGAACAAAATAAAACACTAGGGAAGCGCAACGCTTCCCACTCGATTCTTGTTATTCATTACATTGCATTGCAGTCTCGTTCATGGATGAGTCTTCATTTGCATTCCATTCCATTTCATGACATTTTTCAGATTATTCAGTCTCACCTTATTTAATTCTTAAAATTTGTTGAAATGCTCTTCATGCTACAAAGCCAGAGGTTGTGAAAGTGTTGACTTTATCCGTTTTTTTAACTTAAGGTAATTTTATGCTAAAAAGAGATGTAAATTCTTATAATTATTACATTCCATGATTTTGGTGGTTCCAGGGTTTAGGCCACGCCTGTATCGTCATATTTGTTGATTTAGATCTGTTTATTTTGAGTGTTGTGGTTAATTTATGGGTAATCAATTTCAGAGTGTGAGCTTATAAGAGCATTGTAGTAGCCCATATTTAAACTCAGGGTCCTCTTATAATGCCTAATAATTCACTTGGACCAACATCTCTTCTAGAGAAATTCAACAATTTAATTTAATAATCTTATCGACTTCTCTTTGTACCTTTTGGGACATTTTTTTTTTTTTAACAAATTCGGTTGCTATTATAAATCTAAAAAAAAGAGGGAGATTGAGCTCCTGAAATACATGCTGTGGTGCCAGGAAGAGCTAGGGAAGAAGGAGTTATAACTTAAACAAAATTCCTGCTTAATCCTGCCTTTTGGGCTTCTAAAAATCAAAGACCAAAAGTAAATCCTAACAAATTGCGGTAATAAATAACCACATCTACATATCATCAATCTATATTACTGTGGCTGATGTGCTGAGCAGTGGACTCTTCAGGTTTGTGTCGGTGCCGACTTGCTTCAAGCTTGATGACCTTATTGGAGCTGCATTTTTCTTTTCTGTTGTTCCTTTTCTGCTGTATTTTCTATTGTTCCTTTTCTGCTATTCCGTTTTCTTTGTTGTTCCTTTTCTTCTGCTCCTTTATATCGGCAGAAGAAAAAATTAACGGGAGGAAAGCTCTGGAAGACTTGAGAACATAATGAGTAGGGGAAGAGAGGAGTGCGAATAAATAAGATGGGAGGCGCAAAGGATTAAATAGGGAGGAGGAGTCACGAGAGGGTGACAACGAGTGCAAAACAGGAGTCATGAAATGAGATAAGTCGACAGGATTCATGATTGCAAAAGAGGGGAATGCATTTTCTGAAAGAAGGTGGATCATCAAGCACATAGAGTCTTGGACATGGATCATGAAGATCTTGAACTAGTTCCAAGTGTCAGGGATTTTTTATTTGAGGACTATGATGATGGGTGGAAGGATTGTTATCTGATCCTGGGCTAGACAGAGGCAAGATGCCTGAAACAAAGGAAGGAGGGGCTGCAAAGAGCTCACAGGAAAGCAAGTGGTGCGTGAAATCGGAAGAGCAGAGCAAGGAACTGAAAGGATGCAGATAGGGATAAGAAAAGGGGCATAAACATAATTCGAGAGGGAGATTTCTGAACATGGGGGAGAACAGAAAAGGGAATCATGGGAATCATGGAAGAAATTGAAACAGGTCCTCATTGTTACAGAGGATATTTCCTTTTGGCCGTATGCATGCTTGACTGGTGTGTTTATCAACTTCCCAATTGATGGTATGAAGGATATGGTAAAATTGAAAATCCTGAGTTTGATTGATCATGACTTGGCATCTGCTAATGGTTTGTTGTAAGAAGATATTGGAGGCTTTTCGCTTGCTATTCATTAAATTAATAATGATAGCAGAATCATTGAAGATCATAACTTTCTGGATTTCCTGAATTTGTAGTTGAAGTATTCCTTGATAGAGTGCCAGAGCCTCTGCTCTGTTGTTTGAAAGGATCCCTAATCCCCCCTTGAAAGTGACTAAGGGTTCGCCATTGGGATTATAGATAACACCTCCTGCTCCTGTTGCTCTTGGATTTGATTTGGAGGCTCCGTCAAAGAACAAGGAGTGGGTGTTGCTTGTGCGGAGCCATTTGTTGAAATCGTCCTGCTTTAGTTGAATTTTCCAGTTTTGGCTGTGAGTACTGCCCATGTTGCTGCATATTTTCACTGTTGGAAGGATATTAATCTTATCTATCAGGCTCCTTATGAAATCTTTTTCTTCAGCCCAAAGACTTGTTATGTCAATTTTTTTTGTGCTCTTAAATGTGATGGTTTCTATCGCAAGGCTTTTAGCCTTGCTACAAAGATGCCTGATTGAGGTCTCTTTATCTTTAAAGATCTTGTTGTTCCTAGCAATCCAAATCCTCCATAAGAGGGCCAATTGGAGGGCATCCCACACTCTCTTGGCAATGTTGTTTTTCATGGATTGCCAGGGGTAGTTTTTTTCCAATTGTTAAGGACTTCCCCAATGGAAAGCTGAGAGTTCCAGATGGGAGGCACGATTGTGTTAATGCTATTCCAACAAGCAAAAGAAAAGGGGCATGAAATGAAGAGGTGCTCGATAGCCTCCTCTGCTTCTTGGAAATTAGGGCATCTGGAAGGTCCAACAATACCTCTTTTTTTAAGATTATCTGCAGTGAGAGTTTTTTCTTTTGAAAGGGTCCACATAAACAATTTCACCTTAGGGATGGCTTCTAATTTCCACACTGTTTTCCAATGCATCCATGTTGGTGCCGGGTAGTCCCTGTTGCATAGATAATCATAGCCTGCTTGTGTTGAGTAGCTAGTGCCAGTGGGGTCCAATCGGAATTCGTCCTTGCCATTTTCAATTGTAGGAGCAATGTTGTGAAGATGTTTCTGGAAGTTGTCAAGGTTCTCTTTGAGGTGTTGAGGGATGGGAGGAAGGCTCCATCTCTTCCAAGCATGGGTGATTGCGTCCCATTGTGAAATTTGATCTAAATTGTGTATTCCTTTTCTTCGAAGAAAGAGAATTATTGAAGTCATACCTGGAAGACTGCGAATTGGCTGATTCCCCACAATTTTATCAGTGCCAATGTTGATTTTGTTGCCACCTTTGCGCACCTTGGAGACATTTTGAGCCATAAAGGAGATGGCTTTTTTACAGAGTTTCCATATCCTTGTGCTGTTTCTGTTAGGTATTTTAGTTGTAAGAAGTTGCTGCCTTGGGTGACTGAGGTATTTGGCCTCCAAAAAAAATTTCCACCTAGCTGATTGGTCTTCGATAAGCCTCTAGATTATCTTGCTGCCAAATGATGAATTTGTAAGTGTTGGAGATCTTATTCCAAGACCTCCTTTTTCTTGGTTTTGTATGACTTGTTTCCATCCAAACAAGTTGAATTTTCTCCTTCCGTTTTTCCCTCCCTGCCAAAGGAAAAATCTGAGAACATTGTCCATTTTGCGGTGAAATGAAGCTGGAGCTTGGGCAAGGGAGAAATGATAAAGAGGAAGAGAGGAAAGGCCCGATTTGAGGAGAACCAATCACCCAACTGGGTTGAGCCAAGTGGTTCCCCACTTTTGGATTTTTCTTTTCATTTTATCTAAAGTTAATTCCCAAACATCAGCTCTTGCATTTCTTATACTCACTGGCATTCCCAAATAGCTAAAATGATCCTAGTTTAACTTGCAAGGCACGCCAAATACATTGACAATGCTTTGAAGCATTTGAGCTGAGGCGTTCCATCCATAAATACAACTTTTGAAGTGATTAATCATTCCCCTTGAATATCTCATGAATTTGTCTAATAAAGATTTGAATCTTCAAGCTATGATTGCGGACGCCCCTCCAATCAACGGGGTATCATCAACAAATTGGGAGTGATTGATGTTTTTCACTCCATCTTCAAATTTAATACCAATGATGAGGCCTGTTTGTCACTTATGGTTAAGGGCACAACTGGAGGACTCGACCATGAAGAGGAAAAGGTAGGGAGATAATGGACAGCCTTGCCATAATCCTCTTGAGGATTGAAAGGCAGGGCCGGGTCTGCCGTTGATAAGATGAGCTATCCAAGGGCCAGAGATACAAGCTCTTATGATATCAATAAAAGAGGAAGAGAAGCCCATTGTTTGAAGAACAACAAATAGAAAGGAGTGTTTAACCCTATCAAAGGCATTTGCCAAGCCCAATTTCAAAATGAAACCCTTTTCATTCCTAGAATGGCTTGAGTGAATGGCTTCCTGGACTAAGAGAAAAGAATCCGAAATTTGCCTGTTAGCCACAAAGCCACCTTGATTTTCAGAGATTAGCATAGGCAATAGAGGTTTGATATTAGAAGCAAGGACTTTTGTGAAGATTTTATATGAAGAATTACATAATGATATTGGTCGGAAATGGGAAAAATTTGAGGGGTGGTTCTCCTTTGGAATGAGGGCCACATGTGTTGAATTTGTATAGCCTCCTATTTTGTTTTTCCTCTGTATCCATTTGAAGTATTTGATGACGTCCTTTTTTATCATTTCCCAATATTCCCTATAAAAACAAATAGGGAAGTTGTCCGGCCCTGGAGCCTTGTCTGGCTGGAAGCCCCAAATTGCTTCCTTGACTTCTTCTTCTTTTATTTCTTCTGCCAACCTTTCATTTGTTTCTGCTGCAATATTTTTTGGTAGATGCTATAGGAGGTCAACACAGTTTTCGTCCTCCCCTGTTTCAGTTAGGAGCTCTTTGAAATGGTCTAAGGCAACACTTTTGATGGATGTTTGGTCATTATGTTGAGTGACCGCATTATCTATGATAGCTGTTATATTATTTCTAATTTGTCGAATAGTGGATTGCTTATGGAAAAAAGAAGTGTTCTTATCTCCTCTTTTCAACCAAGTCTGCCTTGACTTTATTCGCCATTTTTCTTCCTCTTCTCTTCTGATACTGTATAGTTGGCTATAAAGATTTTCTTCTTGATTTTTTTCAGCCTGATAATATTCTTGTTTTTCTATTGGATGGTGAAGTTCTTCAATAGTGGCTTTCACTTCTCTTTTTTTTTTTCCTTTGGCTCTTTATACTGCGTTTTGGCCCAAATCTTGAGAGCATTCTTCACATTTTTGAGTTTGCTTTCCTAGATAAAGCTTGGAGATCCTTCAACATTTTGACACCAAGTTTGCTGGACTAGCTCTTTGGTTGTTTTGAAGTCATTCCATATAGGATTGTATTTAAAAGGAAGAGGGCCCAGAGGGCAGTGAGATTCAAGAGCTAAGGCAGTGGAATAATGATCTGAAGCAGCAAAAGGGAGGATGGAAGCGTTGACAGCTGAAAACCTGGAAAGGAGGGAAATACTTACCAGGATTCGGTCAAGCCTTTCCATAATATTGTTTCTCCCCAATTCGCGATTACTCTAGGTGTATTTACGATTTTTTGGGATGATATCGATAAGATCACCATGTTGCATTATGTTTTCCAACTGATTTCTAAAAGGATCTAGGGTGAAGCTGCCTCCACGTTTTTCATTAGCATGTAAAATGAGATTTAAGTCACCCCCTAAAATGATGTTGCTGATGTCTTCTTCTGCTATGTTATTACTGAGGGAATCCCAGCAAACTTCTTTGTCCCTATAATGATTCGGGGCATAAACATTGTAAATTACAATCTGTTGACTGCTCATAATGTTCTGTAAGACTATCTTAACCCAATGTTGTTCTACTATTTATGTTGTGTTGTTTCATTCGTCCTGAAGCCAAAGTGTAGCAATTCCGCCTGAGGCTCCTCTAGAATCACATATACATCCTTTGTAGCGCTTATATTGTTCAATGATCTTTTTCATTTCTGGCTGTCTCTGTTTTGTTTCTTGCAATAAAACAATGGTTGGCTTCTCTTGGTTAATAAGATCCTTTAAGGCATTTAATTTCCAGGGGTGCCCTAATCCCCTACTGTTCCATGAAAGAATTTTTATCATTTCAAATGAGAGATGCGAGGAGTTGCTCTCCCTCCCTTGTATTTGATTGCTTTGTCTTTGTCTATTGGTCCTTGAATATATTATTCAATGGGGTTCTGGAGCCCCAATGCTATGTCTTTTTGTGAATTATCGTCCCTGTGCTGTTTGGCAGACTTTCTTCCAGGCTTCTTTTGGCTGTCTAGAGTGGATCCATGCTCCTTAGAATTGTTTCTGGTGATTCTGAGAGGGGGAAGATCAGACTGGAGGGAGGAGGAAATGACCTAGGGAAGGGGAGAAGAGAGAGGATCAGATTGAATTAAGAGAGCAGGGGATTCCTTAGGAAGAGAGAGGATATGAAAGGGATTGGAGGAGGGAGAGGAAAGAAGGGGATCCAACTGGTGGACAAAAGATATGGGTGGTTGTGGAGAAGAAGGGGGAGGAATTGAAGGCGGGGGAGAAGAGGTAGGAGAGATGGGAGAGATGGGGGGAGGTCGAGAGGAAGGACCAGCTTCAATGGTTAGTTTAGGGTTAGGGGCTGTCTTTTTTTTTAACAATTTCCCATTGTTCTTCTTCTGGAGTATTTTTTACATTAGAAAGTTTAGTGCAACAATTAACAAAGTGGCCGTGCTCGTGACATACCTTGCACTTGAAGGGGATATGCTCATAATCAAGTTGTTGAATGTGCGTCCAGTCATCAACCTTGAGTTTGATGGCTTTTGGCAGGCCTTTGCCCAAATCAACTTCTACACAAATGTGAGCACAATCCTGCATGTTATCTTTCAGCTCACTCTGATCAATGTATTTCCCAACAACATTCCCGATAGCACGAACTGATTCGTCTCCCCAGCAATGCAAGGGGAGGTGAGGAAGATGAACTCAAACAGGGACCGCATTGGGAATATCAAGCTCCGGGTCAAAATCTGGAGTCCATTTGTTTAAATACAAACCTCTGGAATGCATGAAATAAGGCCCATTACGGAAGATTAAATCCTTGTCTTCCTTTGTCTCAAAATGAAATGTAAAATATCCCTTTCCACAAAATCTGATAGAAATTTTCCCTTGAATTTTTCTTGTCCAATTCCTTTCCACCCACCTCTGGACTATTTTTGGGGAGGGCCAGAGTCCTGTAAATTGCCCAATAAGTCCTTTCTCAGCCAGGGCAAGAGCAACCATTCTGGGCAAAGTTGGAGGGAGAGAGAGTTCCTATAAGCCATCGAGTTTTCTCACAAATTTTGAGACTGTAGGGTGAGCGCGCTGGGGACGCATGGACTTGATCAAAGCAGAGAAGGCGTGTTGGAGAGCTGCCTCCTCTGGTGGAGCCTCTGGAGGGGCCATTCCGAGCGGCCGAAGCACGATTCAAACCTAATGTTGCAGGCAGTGGCGGGAGTAGAGGAGCGCGCGGATAGCTGTTGGTACCTTTTGGAACAATTGCTAGTAAGTAACTTATTTCAATATTAATTTAGAGCTAAAATTAAAATTAAAATTAAAATATTTTAATATTCTTAATAAAAAAATAAAAAAGATTTTGGTTATTCAAATCTTAATATAAAATATTATTAATTATAATTAGTAATGGAACATGCAATCATTATATATATATAATATTAATAATATATATAATGTGATATATAATATAAAAAATATGTGATATATAAATTAAAATATTGTTAATCTGAGTTTAAAAAAAATATTATTAAGTAAATTATGTATAAATTATTATCTAAAAATTATTATAGATATATCATATATAGTAAATTTGTATATATTATTTATTTCTTTTAAAAAAATTATTTAGACTATATCATTATACAGTAATTGAAAAATTGAATTTTATGATAGAACACTTTTAATATTTTTATTATTCTTTAAAAAAACATTTTTTAGGAAAATTTTTGAGTATATTTTTTAATTAATCTTGGTTATTAAATCCAATAAAGATTATGTTTATTATTATATAATAGATAATATGTGATATATAAATAAAATATGTAGATGCTTGAGTAAAATATTTTAAAGTAATTATGTATATATTATTTATCTAAAAAAACTATTTAGATATATCATATACAGTAATTGAAAAAATGAATTGTTATGATTAGAACACTTTAAATATTTTTATTATTCTACATTTAGAATTTTTAGGTATATTTTTTAATTAATTTGGTTAGAAATCCAATAAAGATTTGTTTTGATTGAATTGCAAGCTTAAATTGTGTAATTTACACAATCAAAGTTCCCAAAAAAGTTTTCAAGGCATTGAATCGGCTTATACATTTACATATAGCGTATATCTATATATAGAAAGAAAAAAGAAATAAATAAATTATTTTAATGTCCATGAGGCTGAAGATAGCCTATGGGACAGATCGCTTCTTCATCCGCTTGATGTATTCGACCCTTTTCCTATGAAGCTTCAAAATAAATTCTCCTAGCTTCTCAATAAACCCCTCGCTAAATAGATTATCCCAAGAGCTAGATGCCATCCTATCTGCATAGACCCATTTTAACCACAAATCCATCAAGCTTCCAAAGTGATCAAATGTCTTTATGTGGAAACATATTTTGCATTCTAAAAAAGGTTTGTAACTCAAGAGATTTGATTTTTTGAGCACTCCCTAGATCCATGTTTAAGATGGTTCTATATTTGTTTAATTATCAATAATTATTAGACACCCTCGGAGTCATGGTTGAGCTCACACGAGGGTCAGGCTGCATGGTTGAGCTGATAAGAGTGGACAGGATCTGGCTCCATGGTTGAGCCGACACGATCCTTTTGGGTAGATCTTCCGGGATAAATTATTTACTGGATCCTTTTGGGTAGATCTTCCTGGGACAATTATTCCATGGAGGTAGTGTAGTGGCCACCACTACCGGGACTATGAATCACATAGAAAAAAACATTTATAATAATATACACAACTGAAAGACTACCATTTATTTTCAAAGTAGTTATGTTTTTCTGGCTCTTTTAATTAAATTCATTAATTAAAAAAAGTCATATGAACAAGTATCATATGAAATGAGTTATGGTTTTTGGAGCATGTGGTATTGATAAGGGATGGTATTGACTCATAATATTGTAACAAAGCATATTTACAGAGTAAGAATTTCCATGATAAAGTGGGGGTGAATCTCCAATGTTAGGAATTTTGTTACATGCATTTGTAAAATGTATATTTCTTTAACTTATATGTTAAATTACCCTTGGGACATTGGATTGACAGTAAAGAGGTACATTGTTAAGGCACTCCATGTGGAAAGCTCATGTTTAATGAATATATCTTTAACTTATATGTTAAATCACCCTATATTTCTTTAACTTATATGTTAAATTACCCTTGGGACATTGGATTGACAGTAAAGAGGTACATTGTTAAGGCACTCCATGTGGAAAGCTCATGTTTAATGAATATATCTTTAACTTATATGTTAAATCACCCTTTGGGCATTGGCTTGACAATGAACAGGTGCATTGTTAAGGCACTCAATGTGGAAAGGTCACCCAGTTGGTGTTTACCTACCCCTGCCCAAAAAACAAATGTATCCCATGGGGAGTAGAGGAGACGTGTTCAGTTAAGGCTTTATGTGGTTGAAAGGTCCTCTGTCTAAAACTCATTCAGAAAAAATCTAGTCATGCTAAGGGCTAGTGTGGCCCAAGCTAGGTGCTATTGCGAAGTGAGGTGATTTTGACAGCTCTTAGATGCCCCTGGGTTGCTGCTACTCAAGCCATAGGTTAGGTTTGTCAGTGATCTCAAGACTCACATTACTTTGCAAATGAGAAAAAAACTTATATATTAATTCTTTTTTTTATCATTAATAATAACAATAATTATTTTAAATAAAGTTATAGTTTAGTTATTCTTTATGATTTTTAAAATTTTACCAATTTAAGATGAATGATGAAGTATTTTGATGTATAATATGGATTGATACAACATTTACTAGCCATTTAATTTGTATGGTTGTGTAAGTAGTATTTAGTTTTTTTATTTGTATAAAAAGGTAATGACTTTTCTTTAATTTTGTGCCTAGATGCCCTCTACATCTTAATATGAGAGAGATGTCTCATACCATTATACTAAAAGAAATACTATAATATCTACATTAAAAAAATAAAAAGTGTTAATAACAAAAATATCTTTGAGTAAGGAAAATGAATACTAATAAGAGATAAATATTACAATGTCCACTATAAATAGAATGCTTCAATGTCCATCTTAAATAATATAATTTTACATCAATTTATATATCAAGAGAGATAATGTCTAGTAAAACTTTTCTATTTTTTCTTTAAAAGAGTTTTACTTTTTACTATGAGTGAGATGTTTATTTTGGAAAAGCACTTTAAAATTTTTATTTACCAAGTGGATGATAGGGATTTAATTTCCAGAAAATATCCTCAAATGTTTTTAATACTGTACACAAATCAAAGGCTAAGATTTATTTCTAAAATAGTTATGCCTTTTTTTCCATTTAATTAAATTCATTAATTCAAAAAACGTCATATGAACAATTCTCATATTAAATGAGTTTTGGTTTTTGGAGCATGTGGTATTGATAAGCCATGGTATAGGCTAGTAGTATTGTAACAAAGTCTATTTACAAATTAAAAATTTCCATGATAAAGTGGGGGTGAATCTTCATGGTTACTAATCTTGTTACATGTTTTTGTAAAATGTATATATCTTTAAGTTATATATTATTTTATTCTTTTCTTATCTTTTATTTTGTGGATTTAAAATTGTTTTACCTTTTGAACATGAGAGAACATGAAAATATAAGAAATTTGGATTATCAGTCACTAGGGGAACCCAACCAAATCCAAAACCAAAATACAAGCAAACTTGAGATTGAAAATAAAAAAACATAAACTGAGATTCTGGTCTTTGAGGCCAGGGATAATCGTGGGGTTTTCTGAAGGTCTTTTCTTCATTTTCCTTACTAATAATAATATATTCCAAGAAGTTGCTAGGAGCACAAGGCATGGAGATATTAGTTGCATTTCCTTAAGGAAATTCCATTTCCAAAGGGTTCGCAACCATGTATGCTTCTATTTGTGCTTTCTCATGAAAGAACCCAATATCATGCATGTGTCTCTTTCTTCTCCAATTGAGGGATGAACCCCCAGAGTCCAAGGGAAGAGATCGGGTTGTGTGGGGTTGAACTGAGGTTGAATGACTTGGTTTGGCTACAATGTTTTTTTATTTTTGCATGTTGTCTTGCTTGTGAGTTGAAGAATTCTTAGATCTTTTTGGATCTTTTGGGTCTTGCCATACTCACCTCTTTTTCTTGGCATATGAGGGATAAGAGTGCCCTTGAGAAGAAGGGTAAGCAGTTTGGAGATGACCTGGTTGTTGATAGGTCCGACAACAAAAAGTTTTTTTTTCTTAGTCCATTGACTGTGAAAAGGATAGACCATTCCAATTATTGAGGATTTGATTGAGCAACCCTTTGTTGAGATCTGTTGATACAAACCCAATTTTGACCTACGTAATTCCCATAGTCCCCAAATCTTCTCCCTTAAGGTGCTTCCTTCAACCCTTGCTCATAGTTCCTTTATGAAATTAATAATCCCTTTTATATTTAATTAACAGTGGAAGGATTCCAATTATTGAGGATTTGATTGGGCAACCCTTTGATGAGATCTGTTGATGCAGACCCAATTTTGACCTGCGTAATTCTTCCAATTATTGAGGATTTGATTGGGCAACCCTTTGCTGAGATCTGTTGATGCAGTCCCAATTTTGACCTGCGTAATTCCCATAATGCCCCGATCTTCTCCCTTAAGGTGCTTCCTTCAACCCTTGCTCATAGTTCTTATGTGAGATTAATAATTCCTTTTATATTTAATTAACAGTGGGAGGATTAAATGTGTGTGGCTCAATCCTTCTATCAACAATTAGAGTCAATATCCTTTCGAAATAACACCCTCGGAGCCAAGGTTTTCTTGTTGTGTTAACCTCCTTTTCATTCTTCTTGCGACCGTTCCTTATTCCTATGCGCTCAATCATTCTTCCCGACTTCAAATCCCTTTCTTTTTACGTATATTTTGCAATCACTGGGTTGTAGCCTTTCGGGCTGACTCACTTGCATACTCTGCATGGCCCTTCCTCACGCTTTTGTTGTGTCATTAGCTCCACGTAAGCCCCCTTGTTTAAGCTTGACCCTTGATGGAAGATTTGACTATAAATAACGACGAATAGAGACCTTCGAGGTAGAATCCTTCGAGTGGGTCCACTTCGCCACGTAAGCCCAGTCCTTTATGTCACTGTTCTACTCGTTTATCAACAAATGGGAAGCCCCGTTAACAAGCCTCCAACCTGTTTTCAATAGCCCAGCGCGATAAGCACAAGGTCGTAACAAACAACCACCACGATGGAAACCTTTGGTCCGACGTTGTTAAATCACACCTTCCTCCTGACATAACTTTAACTTCTATCTCTCGACACCGTTAAATGACAAATCCTCGTCATTTCAAAAATATCTAAGTGGTGTGCCACTCCTCTATGTTCGACTCCTATTCTGGCTTGCTCTGTGAATGATCGGTTTTATGAAGGCTCGATCCTGGCTTGAATAGGCTCCAAATTAATTCTTGACATTTCTTGGCTATAGGATTTTTTCTAATTTAAGTTTTCCTACAAGGCTCTAGATTTCCTTTAATCTCGTTGCCTTCAAGTTGGCTTACACTTTTTTCCATGAACTTGGAATTCAAGTTGATGGATTGTTGGTCCTTAGTTGATCAATGCTCAATGCTATCTCTCTTGACCTTCAATTGTTCCAATTCTGTCACAGTTCATATTTAGATCTCTCCTGGATCGGAAAGCATGAACCCTTCATGAGGTTAATCTTCCTTGCAAAATCCAACCTCACACGTACAGTCATAAAATATACAAATACATAGGCTATTGAGGAGAATATAATATTGTTGAATAAATACAAAATTTAGAGAAGGCCCACTCTGGCCTTATTTATATCAATTAGCCCATTCTAGCCCGAAGCCAAATCTTGGCTTTACAAGCTTCTCGCTTGCACACTCTCTGCACTCACACAACCTAACTTCTCTCTATATTCATTTTACATAATGCAATACAAAAGGATATTGAAGTTATTCAGTTCAGATCGATAATTCATCACCTAAACCTCTAATCTAGGACTTCTATATCCACTATATCCTCTAAGAGATCCAACTTCTCTAATTTTTCTCTAACTCTCTTAATATTGTCGAGATCTATTCATAGGAATAAATCTAATTACAATTTCATTTCTAATTACATATTTTCTAGAATCTTCTCACAAACTTAAGAAAAAAAATAATGAATCCATTACATTTAATTACTTGAATAAATCTAATTACAATTTCATTTCTAATTACATATTTTCTAGAATCTTCTCATAAACTTAAGAAAAAAAATAATGAATCCATTACATTTAATTACTTGAATTAGGGAACCAAATCCCTCGGTAAATGAAATAACCCCTACATATAGTCAAAAAGATTTTACTTAGAAGTGGAATGCTCCTGCATCAAACTTCCAAGCTGAAAATTTTTCATGGTCTCCTGACCATGTGCATGCTGATGTATTCCTCTTGGATCAAAACTTTAGTTTGTAACCGATCTCTCTTTAGGTTGTGTTGATGCTGCCTAGTTCCTCGAGCTTCCAAATCTTGTGTTGTTATTGTCCACTTGCTCTTTCGATACAAATTTCATCTGCCAGCTATTCCTCTTTTTATTTCTTCTTTTCTGCATTACTTTGCCAATTTATGCATTGGTTTGTATTTTTTTGCTGTTCCCATCTTCTAGCGCACCTTCCTTTTCCAAAAGAATAAAAATTGTATCCCTTTGCTGCGTACACTTGGTAAATATTTCTTTTTCTTCTAATTGTGCTTTTGCAATTTGAATGTGCATTCTTTGGTCTTTTATCCTTTGCTTCAATGAATTTAGCTCCTCATACAATTAAAAAAACACTTTGAATTGTATCTTTGTCATTTCTGCATCCTTCATCACTCAAACATTTTGCCAACTATTTCTCCAAAGGTTTATTTTCAGCTTCACTTGTGTTTTATTCTTCGGGCACAAGGTTTTATTTGGACATGTCTTCACTTGTTACTTTAGATGATGCTATTTCATCCTCCTTTATAATAGAAATTGAAGTTTGGTTCATTTCAAATTCCCTTGTTATAACAACTCCATCTTTCAAATCAGTAAACAAGTGCACATAAAAATATCCTATAACATCTATTTCCTCTATTAGCTTCAATTCTTCTTCTTTTGCATGCATAAGCACTTCATTAGATTGTTGGTCTTCACCTGTCAAACTTGTAAACACAAACCAGAAGTCAGATTTAAAAATATAAGGTTCCTTATTTTTTGATACCTCAGCTACACCTCTTCCAAACTGATTTGAACTGGCTTCATAGTTTATCAAGTTGTTATTAAACTTTTCTTCAATATCTTTGTTAAATAACCAACTTTGTTCAATTTTTTCTACTTCAAGTACGCCTCAGGTTTCTTGACCTTCTTCCACAATTGCACAAGTTTCTATCTTTTCATGTGTTCCTCTTTCATCCTTAAAACTATATCCTTGTCCCAGTCTTCTCTGAGTTGTATTCTTGGGTTGGATTATTCTAACCAATTCCTTTTATATCATCTGCATTATGCACACCACACCACTTTTTCCTTTCTATCTTCCAAAAAACTCCTATTCGTAAAAAGATAGCTAAAAATACAATTATCGAAAGAAAACAAACTAAACCAATAATTCCTCTCATTTTCATCTTACGTAATTAAAGAGATTTATCATGAACCCTTCTATAGTTTCTTCCTCCTATATCCTGGAACTGTTCATCTCCAACTTCCATTTCTAGCTGTTGTCTTCCACTAGCATGGTTTTGCCTCTGTGGCACTTCTCTTTCTGCAAATAAACCACTACATAAATAATTAAAACCAAAAACATGAGATTGTCTAGTGTCTAGCATCACTTCTTCATCCTATTCCTATCTAAGGATCGATCATTTCTCAAGTTCACAAATGGATTCTTTGACTCCACACTTAGCTGCTCTGAGTGCCTCCTCTTCCTCCTATTTCTGTATTATTTTTTCATAAAATAGTTCTCTGATAGGCTGCTTTACTCTTTTCCCCACATTAATTCCTTTCTTGAACTCTTTCATCATCCTTCTCGTTCTTTCCTAACTTCTTTTTTAGATTGTTGAGTTCTGCCTTTATCGCAACTAATAGAAACAAATTAGCCGAACTCATTGCAAGGCAACCAAAACACCACCAAAGGATGAGCAGAAGATCTGTATTAAATAATCTATGATAAAAAAATATGTATATTAGACGTCCACTTAATGCTAGAATATATAGATGGACTCTGCCATGTTTTTTCTTAAAATCAGAAACATCATTAAGGTGTTAATGGTAATTTTGTCTCATATGAAAAGAAACATCATTAAGGTGTTAATGGTAATTTTGTCTCATATGAAAAATTTAAGTATTAATAGTAATTTTGGGTGTTATAGAAGGTTGGAACTTTTTTAGTAAATTTTCAATTTTTTTTAAGAAATGGAAACGTTTTTTGTTTTTGGTGTTTTGAGTAAATTTCCAATTTTTTAAAAATGAAATGAAAAGGGTTGGAATAACGTTTTTCGTTTTTGTTGAGAAGAATCTAAAAACGAGTTAGAGGTTGGAATTTTTTTTGTTTTGAGTAAGTTTTCAATTTGTAAAAAATGGAAATGAAAAATGTTAGAATAAAGTTTTTTTTTTTTTGTGTTTTCTTATGAATTTTAGGGTTAGTATTAAAAGTAAAATATCATGTCTCTAAAAAATCATAAAATTCTAATTAAATAGTTTTTTATGAATGATATTAAAGATAAAATATCACTATGAAAAGACTAAAAATCATTTTCAATTATGATGAACAAATAATTTTACAAAACAAATGAATTTATATGTGATTTTGGAGTTTTTAAAACATTTGTTTCTTTTGAAAGACATTAGATAAAATATCACTAGGAAAAGTCTTAAAATTCCAACAATTTTTAGTTATGATGAATGAACAATTTTACAAAACAAATGAATTTATATGTGATTTTGGAGTTTTTGTAAAACATTTGGTTTTTTTTTTCAAATTTGTGTAATTATTTTATTTTTAAATAATTTTTAAGATTTTGAAATTTGCAAATTGTTATTTCATTGAAAGAATAACTTCGGCGTAAATCACATGTAGATAGACATTTGTGGATGCGTTTCGGACCAACCAGTGTGGTTCATCGTCAGGACAAGTTGAAGAAACTGTTATTTGGATCTGTTTCTTCAACTTGTCTTGACGATGAACCACACTGATTGGTTCGAAACGCGTCGACAAATGTTTGTCTACATGTGATTTAAACACCTCAACAAATGTTTGTCTACATGTGATTTATTTATTCTTTCAACTATTATGGATCACAAAAGCCTCAATTCAACTGTTATTATATATATTTGATTTTTATATATAATAATGATAATAATAATTTAATATTAAAATTATATTTCTTTTAGATTTAATAAATCCAAACTAATAAACATATTAAAAATTATGCAAAAATATGTCTTTTGAAATTATGCAAAAATATGTCTTTTGAACCCTTATTTACGGATAATAGAGACATATCAACAAAAATATTGTTTTCCCTATTCCTATTACTTTTACATATATTTTTTATTTTGAGAGATATTAAACCATTCAAATAATAATTGAAACATTGAAAATTAAAATATAAAAAAAATATATATATAAATAAGGAAAGAATATATATATATATATATATATATATATATAGTATATATATTATATATATATAATAAAATTAAAAAAAACATGACCCAAAAAATATTAAAAGAACATAAAAATAATTAAAGAAAACAAATTAAGATTAAAAAAAAAAAAATTATTCCAAAAAACATAATTAAAAAAAAGAAATTAAAAATTTGACAAAAAAATAATATTGATGACATTAACCAAAAAAAATTATAAAAAACACAATACAAACCATTAAAAAAAACTTTAAAAGAAATAAATGAAGGGAACTCTACCTGAATGGTTCATGAAGCACAATACTTGCTAAGGTTTCGCAAATGGGGTAGCAAGCTAAGTGGGCTTGATTGTGGGGAAAAATCCACAGTTAAGCATGCTTCAGAGGCGATCTAGGATGGGTGATCTCTCGGAAAGTTCTAGTTACTGGGTGCAAGCCCCAGAAGTGATCATTGATGCTATGTGATTTATTACACTAGTTTCAATCCCACTTCTTCACCCCTGTGAACATCATCACCCGATGTAATGAGTGCTAAGTGGACTATTCAAAAATCATGTGAACGTCATCACCCAATGTAATGAGTGCTAAGTGGACTATTCAAAAATCATGAGAAATTAGTCAGTTACGATTATCTCTCATGGAAATGGTCATAGATGAATGACTTAATACAGTTGAATCCCAAAAAATGATATCTAAGATAAATAAATAAAAAAAACATAAATTAAACCTATAAGAAAACATTAAAAAATAAATTGAAAAAAATAAATAAAGAAAAATTGCAAAGAAAATCAAATATAAAAATTTATATTAAAAAGGAAAAAAAAAACCTACAAAAATGTTAAAATAAAAACAAAATTAACTTGTAAAAATTAAAAATTTAAACAAAATATTAAGGAAATAAAAAACAAAAAATATCAAAAAATGAAAATTGAAAACACACACATAATTTAGAGGAAAAAAAACCAATATTTTCAAGTTAAAAAAATGTAAAATAAATAATAAAATAAAATAGTTTAATTGAAATAAAATAAATTTAAAATAATTAAAATTAAATTAAATAAAAAAATAATAATAATTAAAAACAGGTCTCTCGCTTGAGTGCCTGTGGGGGTTCTTCAGGTGAGGAGTTAGCACA
The DNA here is from genome assembly GCA_000404065.3 of Pinus taeda. NCBI lineage: Eukaryota > Viridiplantae > Streptophyta > Pinopsida > Pinales > Pinaceae > Pinus > Pinus taeda. The sequence goes on along the minus strand of APFE031542090.1, from coordinate 5,263 downwards.
AATCGACCTCCCCACCCAACTTGTAAGGACATGTGGTCCGTGCGATGGGCAAGATGCACATTTGGTGTGAAGAGGCGAGCTGCGGCCAAGGCAAATGAACGAGCAAGTGAAAATGCACATGGAGTCTTTGCTGGGCGAGTTTATACTGTGGGGACGAGTTGGCGAGTCACCCATTGGCCGACCTCATGAACTTGCGATGTGGGCGAAGGTTGGTGGGTGGTCCTGGGTGATAGGCAGGCTGACCAATAATGTTGGACGAGTTTGCAAGTATGGAGGGCGTCGGCCAGACGAGTTGGCCAGGTGGCATGACTCGCCTACCCACCATATATATGGATGGCATGGTTGAAGAGCAAGGCATCATTGAACAACAATGATTAAGCATTCAGATGAGTCAAGGGACGAGCTTGAGGTGTGAAGGTGCAGGTTTGAGCATGGAGGAGCAGGGTTAAGGCGCAGGTCGCACGAAGGCACATGTGCTAGCTCGCCGGGCAGACTGCATGAGCTGCACGAAGGTCGAATGGTTTAGTTGACAGTACGGGTGGAGGGTCGCACGAAGGTGCGCCTGTCCATCGGTTGTGACATGGGTGGAGGGCCACACGAAGGCGCAGCTGCCCGTCGGTTGTGACACGGGTGGAGAGCCACATGAAGGCGCGCCCGCCCATTAGTTGGTAGCACGGGTGGAGGGTGAACGAAGGCACCCGCCCATCAGTTAAGAGCATAGGTGGAGGGTTGCACGAAGGTGCCCACCCATCGGTTGGCAAATTTGGGTGGAGGGTGAATGAAGGCAAGATGATAAACTTGGGTAGGGGTGAAACTAAGGCACCCACTTGTGGTTGGAGTTTCGTGTGAGGTTGCACGGATGTGTTGTTGGTTGGAAAATTTGGCTAAGTGTGGAATGTAAGAGTGACCACCATGCAAGGTGTGCACGAGGTAGGTAGCTCATTGGCAAGACATGAAGTAAGCATTTTGGCTAAGTATAAAACTTGGGGTTTCCAAGGTATACTTGTATTTTATGAAAGATTGAAAATATATTGAATTTGGGCAAGGCTCATATTTAGAGAGTTGCCCGTCCCTTTATACTATTGCAATTGTGTTGTATATTTATAATTCCTATGGATAATGAATGTGTATGGGTGTTCATAACACTTGGTGGAGGAAAATAAAACTAAGTATCGAATGTTAAGGCATAGTCCATGAACATAAGTATTGGTGAAAAGAAAGTGTTTTGTGGTGTTGCACCTTGCTATAAACGGTTGAAAGACTACCACAAGTGTAGGGGCATGACAGGTGGTATGAGAGAAATAGATCCGGGTACATGTTGTTGAAGCTGCTAAACAAAGCTCATGGTTGGAGCTAGTTCATGACAAAGTGATAGTGGAAACAGGTACTTGTAGGTGAAGGAAGTTGGTTTCACATACAAGTGAAATAAGAACTTGTTCGGTTTGCAGGGAACTGGTGAAGTTGGTGGATGGTCTATACTAGATCACAAAGAAGGAAAGAGGAAGTAGAGATGGTAGGTGAAACTCATGTTGTATAGGGTGAATCTAGCCACAATGTGATCGAGGTCTTTATAGAAAGGATACTAAAGAGAATGGAGGAATTGGAGTTTTACTAGACTACAAAGATGATTTTGGTCATGAAGGAACTAGAGGCTAATGAGCAGATGAGGGAAGAGCTCGATGAACTCCAGGCTCGGCATGAGTACACTGAGCTTAAGTGTACACAACTTGAAGATGAAGTCAAGGAGATTGGAGAAGCAAGGGGTTGAGATCTGGCAGAGATCTTGAACTTGCAAAAATCTCTTGATGATGCAAGAGATGAGATCATGGTGTTGAAGAAGGCCATGAGACATAACTCAGGTGGAGGAGTGTCTCATGTGAAATTCAAGGAACCAGAATCTTATGATGGTACAAGAAGTGCGAAGACTCTTGGTAACTTTCTCTGGGATATGGAGTAGTACTTGGAATGCTTGGGTCTATCCGATGATGAGACAAAGGTGAAAGTGGCTGCTCAATTCTTGATAAAAGATGCTAAGATGTGGTGGAGAAGGAGGATTGATCAGATTGCTAATTGTAGTGCTGATGACATTACTTCTTGGAATGATATGAAGAAAGCTTTGTAGGCTCATTTCAGTTCTCAGGATGAAACATTGGAAGCAAGGATGAAGATTAAATTTATTAAGTAGACGGGGAACCTATAGAAATATCAGCGAGAGTTTGCAAGTGCGGTTCTGGAACTTCCTGACATGGCGGAGAGGGACAAGGTGTTCAACTTCATTATTGAATTGAAGCCTTGGGCACGCAATGAAGTAAAGAGGCAGAAGATAAAGACACTTGAAGAAGCTTTTGCTGTTGTGGATCAATTGGTGGAGCATTATGACGAAGCTTATGATAAGAAAAAGAAGAAGTTATATAAGCCGAAAGAGAAGAAGAAAGATGATGCTTTGAAATTGGATGAGAAGGTGAAGATGAAGAAACCATTGAAGTGATGGATTTGTGCTAAACCACATACGGTGAAGAATTGCCCTTCTAGACCAAAAGTGGCCGTTATTGCACAATTTATTACGAAGAAAGAAGAACCTTCTGTGGGGATGATGCAGATTCTTGGAGTTGTTGCTGCTATGGAAGTGGTCTCTCGAAGAGATCCTGAAAGGAACAACTTGGAGTATGTTCACATGAAGATTGGAGGTATGGAAGTACTCACTATGGTAGATAGTGGAGCTACTCATAACTTCATGAGTGAAGATGTTGTGAGAAGGATTGGGCTGAAATTTGTACCGATAAAGGCACAAATGAAGACGGTGAATTCTCCCCTTAATTCTGTACTTGGTGTAGCTGAAAGGGTGGACACAACACTAAGTGAGTGGACTGGGAAAGTCGACTTCACTATAGTGCGGATTTATGACTATGATGCTATGCTGGGGATGGAATTCTGGAAACAATATGATGCTATGATTGTTCCACATTTGAAGAAGCTATACATTTATGATGGAAGGGAAGATGTACTCATTGGTGTTCCAACCATTGGTGTGACAAGACCTGATTGTAAACTGGCAGTGATGCAGATGGAGGATGAGAAGCGATTGGATGATGTATGTAAGTGGTTGTCTACTGCTGAGGCAAAGCTTACTGAGCAGTCGTTGGTTATTAGGACACTATCTGATAGTATCTTGGATTTGTCAAGAAGGCTAGAGGAGGTTGAGGATGATGATGACGAGGATGTTTATGTGAGACCGAATTTCCATGAGGAGGATTGGTTGGCATATCTGTAGAGGATGGAGATAAAGGATCCTGACAAATGGATTAAGCTTATTAGTGAGGGTGAGCCTTTAAGCTCTATTCCCTCTACATCCTCTTAAATGACTTAGAAGATGGGACTCATTGTTAGTTGTTCATGGCAGTGAGTCCTTAAAACAGGTTGAGCAGGTATGACAGATGGTGCAGGAATGGTTTGGCATTAGCATCATGACATGTTGCAGATGGGATGGAGTTTCCATGGACCTGAGCATGGGAGAGATTCTTGGTGAGTCTAGGATGTGGCAGAGTCTAAGAAAGATTGGTGTAGACATAAGGATGTGCATTCTTATGATTTGAACGTGACAGTTGGACTGATCACCCGACTAGTTCGAATCATGAGGTTCGGAAGTGTGCAAAGAGATGTTGGCATTATGTTGGAGTATATGACGACAGTTCATAGGATGGAATGACACATGATGGAGACAATTGTTGTACATATGTTGCAGGGATGTTTATAGTGTATGGACTAGTTGATATCATGGACCGAGGATGAGATGATTATCTTGAGGAGATGAGGATCTTGGTGGTAGGATGGTTACTGGGATGGGTTATTGTCGAGGACTGCAATGACTTCAGGTGGAGGAGGATGTAAGGACATGCAGTTTGTGCGACGGGTAGGACGCACATCTGGTGTGAAGAGGTGAGCTGCGACCAAGGCAAACGAGCAAGCAAGTGAAAATGTGCATGGAGGAGTCTTGGCTGGGCGAGTTTATACCGTGGGGACGAGTTGGTGAGTCACCCATGGGCTAACCTCATGAACTTTCGATGTGGGCGAAGGTTGGTGGGTGGTCCTGAGTGATAGGCGGGCCAACCAATAATGCTGGACAAGTTTGCAAGTATGGAGAGCGTCGGCCGGACGAGTTGGACGAGTTGGCCGGGTGGCATGACTCACCCACTCGCCATATATATGGATGGCACAGTTGGGGAGTAAAGCATCATAGAACAACAATGATCAAGAATTCAGAAGAGTCAAGGGATGAGCTCGAGGTGTGAAGGTGCAGGTTTGAGCGTGGAGGAGCAGGCTTAAGGCGCAGGTCACACGGAGGCACATGCGCCTGCCCGCTGGGCAGAATGCATGAATTGCATGAAGGTCAAATGGTTCGGTTGACAGTACGGGTGGAGGGCCGCATGAAGGCACGCCCGCCCGTTAGTTGTGACATGGGTGGAGGGCTGCACGAAGGTGCACCTGCCCATTATTTGGTAGCATAGGTGGAGGGTGCATGAAGGCATTTGCCCGTCGGTTAAGAGTGCGTGTGGAGGGCTGCACGAAGGTGCCTGCCTGCCGGTCGGTTGTGTGCATGGGTGGAGGGTTGCACGAAGGCGCCCAGGTGGAGGGTGAATGAAGGTTCCCACCTGATAGTGCGAAGGCGAGATGGTGAACTTGGGTAGGGGTGAAATGAAGGCGCCCGCCTGCGGTTGGAGTTTCGTGTGAGGCTACACGGAGGTGTTGCCGGTTGGAAAATCTGGCTATATGTGGAATGTAAGAGTGACCACTGTGTAAGGTGTGCACAAGGTGGGCAACTCGTTGGCAAGACACGAAGTCACAATTTTGGTTAAGTATAAAACTTGGGGTTTCCAAGGCATACTTGTATTTTATGAAAGTTTGAAAATATATTGAATTCTGGCAAGACTCATATTTAGGGAGTTTCCCCTCCCTTTATATTGTTGCAATTGTGTTGTATATTTATAATTGCTATGGATAATGAATGTGTATGGGTGTTCATTAGTATAAAGGATAATAATAATACTTGGTGGAGTAAAATGAAATTAAGTATTGAATGTTAAGGCATAGTCCATGAACATAAGTATTGGTGAAAAGAAAGTGTTCGGTGGTGCCGCACCTTGCTATAAGAGGTTGAAAGACTATTGCAAGTGTAGGGGTGTGACACAGCTGACCACGTGGCATCAACTGTAGGCGAGTGAGGAGAAACTTTATTTTAATTATATATATTTTTAATTATGTAGTT
>APFE031542078.1:3073-18779 GCA_000404065.3 Pinus taeda | reverse complement strand
AGATCACCCTTCATAGATTCGCTTTCCACTTCACTTTCATATAGATCGAGCTTTGAAACAATAACCCAATATTTCAGATCTTAAGATATTCACCCAAAAGCATACACAAGCCAAATGATCTCCTTTGCTTTATATAGGCAAGCTCTTCCTCAAATCATGGACCAATACCACGGGCCAAAACCATAATAACACAATACAATGAACCCAATACTTGGGGTCAACACTTTTGGATGCAATACCACGGACCAAAACCATAGGATAAAAAACTGTCATATTAATACCATGAACCAACCATGAAAGTGTGTGAACTTTTCTCCACATGAAATAAACTTTTCTCTACATAAAATTCCATGAACTTTTCTGCACTATAATTTATCATCTGAGATGAGTGGGTTGCCATCAAGTACAACATATGTATCATAATGCCAACAAGTAGCACTAAAACCAAATGCTAATAACATTTGATTGATATAGGTCCAGTTGAGTTTATCAAAAGCTTTAGAAAGATCTAACTTGAGAATCATACCTAGCTTTTTTAATATCTTGAGTGATTGGATCACTTCATTTGAGAGAATGATACCATCTATGATTTGGCGCCCTTCTACATAGCCTATCTGCTTTGGCGAGATGAGGATAGGGAGAAGAGGTTTGAGCCTGTTAGCCAAGACTTTGGATATGAGTTTGTAGATGACATTACAAAGTGCAATGGGCCTATATTTGTCAGGCGTATTGGATTCTTCCGCTTTAGGTATAAGTGTTATGAAGGTAGCATTTAGGGAAGGAAGGATCCAATGCATCGTTTGCGATTCTTCCACTAGCTCCCAGACCTCTGTTTTGATAAGCTCCCAGAATGCATGAAAGAAGTTGGCTGTAAAGCCATCAGGACCAGGTGCTTTTCCATCCTTAATATTGGCCATAGCATCCTCCACTTCCTGCATAGATATGGGCTAGAGAAGCATATTGTTGTGGTCCACCGTAATAATTTTAGGAATATGTTGCGTGATTGATCGAATGGCCTGATTCCTGCACCCTGGAGGCTCCTGAAGAATGTCCTTAAAGTACTCTTTGAATTCCTGTTCCACTTCTTCATGCATCTCTAATCTCTCCCCTTGCTGATTATTAATGAAGGCGATGTGATTGTGCATTCTCCTTTGAATCATTGACCTGTGAAATTTTTTTGTATTTTTCTCCCCTTCCTTCAACCATCTGACCTTGGATTTTTGATGCCACAGGATTTCTTCTTGTTGCCTTCGTGCTTCGATCTTGGTCAGGAGGGCCTTCTCCTATTCTGCATAGCCTTCTGTTCTTCCCTCAGAGATAATACATTGTTGCAGTGTATTCATTTGCAGCTCCAACAATTTTTGATGATCAAAAATGTTACCAAACTGAGTGCAATTCCATGATTTGAGAACATTTTTAAGGTTTTTTAGTTTTTTTTTGGAACTGGAACATCTTGGCTCCTGCAGGGGGAGAGAAGGATTTCCAGGCATTGTTAACAACTTCTTTGAAGTTAGGATGAGAAAACCAGAAGGATTCAAAGCGAAAAGGTCTGTTTCACTTAGTGCCCGAATGCGACCACTGTAGCATTATTGGCCAATGATCAGAGCCCACTTGAGGCATGATGGAAGTGTGTAAGTCCCCACCTAGGTGAATGGCATTATCCGATATAAGGAAATGATCCAGCCTAGAAGTTATATGTTGTGATCCCCTTCTTTTATTGGTCCATGTATACACACCATTAGAAGTCTGAAGATCGATTAACTGATTTTTGTGAATGAAGTTTTTGAAGCCAATGTTGTCACCCTCCAGCCTCGATCTACCTCCTGATTTTCCCCCAAAGCTATGATTATGTTGAAGTCACCGCCGCAAATCCAAAGCGGAAAGCTTCTGTTAGATTTGAGAGCTGTGAGAGTGTCCAACATATCTAGCTTTTTTTGTAAATCTTGTGGGATATACACATTAGATAGATGACCATGGATATTGGTCCCAATTAGGTGGAAGGTTGTCTGAATAAAGAAGTGTGAGGCGTGAAATATTAAAGGGAAAGTACTTGAGGGTTCCACATGATTGCTAGCCTTCCTGAAGCCCCTGAAGCATCCACTGAGACTGAGCGGCATCCTGACCAGGCTTTATTTATAATCTTTTCCAGTACAGTGCTATTGCCTTTTTTTTCTTGTAGAAAGACTAGTGAGGGATTTTCTTGCTGGATCATATTTTTTAACATTCTATGTTTTGCAGGGCTGTTAAGCCCTCTCACATTCCATAAGATGAGCTTCATGAGGAACTGTGGGGAAGAGATTTGAAAAACTTGGTCAGCTTGGGAAATCTACTAGATTCCACCAGCATTTCTCCAATAATAATGGTTCTTTGCAGATCCGTTTTGTGCCCGTGTTTCTTCGTGTCTTTCATTTTTTTTTCCATCCCAAGGACTGCCTACCTGTATACCAAGACATTTGTTATGTTGTGCTCTAGCTAAAACTACTTCAAGTCTTTTGATTTCTCGAGAGGGTATATCATTGAAATGTTTTTGTCTGCATGCTGCTTCCAGTCTGAGAATGTCCAAACCTTCCAGATCTATGTTTTCTGGTTCCTCATCCATGTGTATCGGTATGTTCTGATCTTCCTCATTAGATTTTTTATGGATACTGTGAGCTAGAGCTGCATCTATCTCCATGGTGGAGGATTTTAGGGTTGTGTCTGGATCTATTTTCTCAGAAGAGGTAGAGGCTGGGATGCTAGTGAGATCGGAGGCTGAGAGCAGAGCTGATGATTTTGGAGGCGGGGGGTCTGAGGGAGGAGATGGATCTGAAGGAGGAATTACAAGGTTATCCTCCATGGTATTATGAGAAGACAGGATTTCAAAACTGTTCTGTGTTTCAGGTTTCTTGAGATTATCTGGGTCGATTGGAGATTTCCTGGCATGCTTTCTTCGACTGGAGACCTTGATGAATCCGTCAGCGTCTTTGCTCGTCTCAGTGACAGGAGCTTTGGACTGAGAATTCAGTGGGCAGTCCCTGAAAATATGGCCATGTTCATGGCATTTTCTGCAACGAAAAGGAACATGCTCGTAGTCCATTGTTTGTTCCCATTCAAAATCGTCATGAAATAGACTTACTGATTCCATGAGTGCTTTGGCCAGATGCATGTGTACACAGATCCTGTCATAGGAGGTGTATCTTCGAAATTTAGTTTCCTCAGTGACTTTGATGAAAACCCCAAGGTTGTTGCCTATGTCCTTTAAGGTCTCCTCGTTTCAGTATTCCAGTGGAAGAGAGTACATACAAATCCAAACTGGTGCCCAGTTGAAATCTTCTTTGTCTGGATTGAAACTTTCTACCTAGTCAAAAAGGTATAGGCCTGAAGAGTTGAAGAAATACAGACCTCCCTCAAAGATGCGAGTTTTGTCCTCCAGACAGTTGAAAGTAGCAGTGAAGAAGCCTTTTGGACCGAGATGCAGGGTAACTTGTCCTTTGGGTTTCCATTTAGAGGTGATCCATCCTTGCAAGGCCTTTTTAGTTGGCCAGAATCCGAGGAACTTGCCTATGAGTGCGTGGTCCCTCATATATTGAATTTGGCTATTGATTTAGTGACTAGGGAGATCTATTTTGATTCTTTCTGCAGACTTAGGGATGCATGTTGTTGAGGACGCCTTTGGCTGTGACGTCGAGGCATTCTGGTCAATGCCTTTGCCTTTGGCTACCGCAGAACCTGCAGCAAAGTCTCCAGCACTGTCGATGACAAGATCGATGTCATGGGCAATCAGAGGGGTGGATCCGGGAGTGAACTGAGTGTTTGTGCCTGTTGAAGTGTCAGAAGAGGGACCGATGGGGGGAGGGGGGGCTGAGCGCGCCCCTCCGGAGGGCGGAGTCATTGTGAAGAGATCAACGTGAATGCAGTATCAAGATAGTCGTGAGCTCAGTGGAGAAGGGAAACAGGGTGTTCGCCAGAACCCTAGCTAGAGCAGCTTCGCTTGGCTTCCATCGCTCATCTCCGTCTTACTCGTTCAACACCAATGTTTCTAATATGATGATCCATTAATATTGTTTTTTAATAGATGGTTGAGCCCACGTGTACAAGATGGCTGGTAGCTTACAATATCCAGACCCTCCCAGTAGCATGGTCAAATAAAACTGGAATATAACTTTTGTTTCATAATACTGTTAAATAGTAAAAAGTTAATATTTGCATTTATATAATTTTTCATTATCTAAATTTATTAGGTTACAATTCAATAAAAATGGTATAGGTATTTTGTAATTTTTTTTAAATCTAAAGAAATGTAATAATAAAGATAAAAAATGATAATGAGTTGTAAATAGATGTAATTTTAAATTTTTTATTAAAAATATATGAATTTTTCTTAGAGTTATTTGTTTTTTTTAATAAAAAATAAAATATTCTCTAAATAAATAATATTAATATAGCAAAAACAAAAATAATGTATTATTTTTGACAATTTACTTATAATCATTAAAAACATCAATATTTATGTACTTATTGAGTGATAATGGTAAAATCTAAAACAAAATCATAAGTTAAGTCATATAATTTATTTAAGTAAAAATATAATTTAATATTAGGTTTTTATAATTGGGGTTATAATTTTTGGTTTAAATACAAGTTTTATATTAGTGTTTATTGGTTAATATAGGATTTTTAATATTGGTTTTAAACATAGGGTTTCAATATTAGGATTAAATATATTGGTTGATTATATTAGGGTTTAAATATTAATGTTTAAATTTTGTATTTATAATAGAACTTAAAATTGGGTTTAACTTAGTTTAATATTATCTAAATTAATTTGGATATTATATAGGTTTCTAATATATTGTTTTAATATCTTGTATTTTTAATAATATTTAATAAATAAATTTTACAATATTATTGTCTATTATTTAGCTCACGAGGCTTCACTCAATGAACCTCTGACATATCACATGCGTTTGTGACATACTAAACAATACCCTTAATTTGACTACATATTGAAAAATACCTTTAAAAATTACATTATTTAATCCCCTACCAGTACGAACTCAATACACCTTTCCAATTTAAAAAACCCCTACTTTCACTAAATATTGTAGCTATGTATTTTTTCATTAGCATTTTTTATACCCCTTTATATTTTTCAGTAACTTTGAACTCCATTTTTTATACCTGCCAATATAAAAACCCTTTACCCCCTATTATGTGATCAATATATTGTCAATTTTTCCTCAATATATATCCTCTAATATGAATACATGTGGTATGGTATTTCTCCCCCAATGAAGCCCCTATGATTAGGGTTTAATATATAGTGTTTGAAAATGCTCTTAATATTGTTAAATATTTAATATATTATTAATATTTAATAATCACATTAATATATTATTAACAGATATATATATATATTTTTCTTTCTTTCTTTCTTTTTTTAATAAAGGTTGGATTTTGGGCCATAACCCTTACAAAAGTTGACTTCATTTTGATCATTGATATTTTCTACCATCCATTCATTAAAAAAAAATATCAAAATTATCTTCATTCCTACATACTATAAATACATTACAACTAAACACATGATAAAAGATCACGAGGATCAGACAAAAATTGCATGATAACATAAAGACAAATTGAGATATGTGATGACCAAAAAAGACCTCTAATCATTCTATCAACATTTGTGTCCATTTCTAGGGGAGTCTTATCCACAAGGGTAACAAGTCTTCTTCATAGGAGTTGTCCTAGAGCTAATACCACTTGAGCTAAGCTAATATCTACTAATAATAAGGTTTTCCAATGTAGCAACCCGAGAATTAAGAGTCAGAATCTCATTCCTTAAAAACTTTAGTGAATTCTCAATGTCCCTAAGATGGTGAAGAATTTTCACCTCCATTAGTAGTTGAAACGACTAGCGTTTCCTATCGGCCATATTGTCATGCCTTTGTTAGATGTCTAGTGAGACTTTGGCAATGCCCATAATCTGATCTAGCTTGATTATCTTAGGGCCATAATATATAATATGATGGGGCTCCACCATATTCAAGATCGTCCAAAAAGAACTGATATTGAGCTCACCTACCTTGAGAAGATATTTTTGCATGAGCGTTACTTCATATCAGTCGACAGAGATGAGGTAGATCATTAAATATAGCTCATATTGAACCATGAGCCAGACTGATACATATAATCCATCACAAAGCCAAAATCTTCAGAAGTGTGGGATGCTAGAATCACCATTAACATTAATTTGTTGATATATATAACATTATTAACGCATTAATATAAGACTAATAACATTACTATAACATTTAAATAACATTAATAATAGTTTAATATAACATTAATGGCACATTAATAATATATAAATCTACACATTTATAATGGCTTAATTTAAATTTTAATATATATATTAACACTTGTTTAACTATGGTTAACTATTGTTAACATGGTCAACTATAGACAACATGTGCATTATTGTCAACAATAGTCAACATGACTACTATGGTGAACAATACTTACTACAAGCATCATGGTTTATCTGTAAGTGACCTATAATGAACCTTAGTGAACTATATTAAAAAATAACGGATGGCCATGGTTGACCGTAGAGGCCTATAGTGCATGGTCAAGGTTAACCATAGTCAAACCATAGTTAACCATAATCATACAATTGTTAACATTAGTGAAAACATAGTTACTGATGTTTAAACATGGTGAATATGGACAACTATAGTCAATCATGGTCAACCGTAGTCAAAAAATTATTAAACATAATTATTCATAGCTAAAACATAGTTAGTAATGTTTAAAAAGGGCGAACATGGAAAACCATAATCAACCAAGGTCAACCATGGTCAATCACTATCAAGATTTAAAAATGTTTAATAATATCAATATTAATATTAATAAAGTTGAATAATAATAATAATAATAATAATAATATAATAATAATAATGTTTTGACGTTGAATGGTATTGAAATATATCCAACGTCACAATGTTTACATGCATTGTAGTTTATCCAATGTCGGCGATGTGACATAACAAAATTAGTCAACCACATTTACTAATGTGGTTGACTATGCTTCACTATGTTGACAATCAACACTCTTCAAATTCAATCAAACATAATCGTCCATTATTATTAATAATAAATATTAATAGTCAAACATATCCAACCACATTAGTCAAACATAGTCAAAGAAAGTCAACCTTTATAGTGAATGTTTAAATAGTTGACCATAATCTTCAACTTTGGTCAAACATAATCTCTATTAATATTATTGATTAATATTCATAATCAAATATGTGACATTTGAATGGTACATAAATCTATCCAACATCACATTGTCACAACCTTACATCACATTGTAATTTATCCAACGTTGCATTGTGACATCACAAAATTAGTGAACCACATTTACTAATGTGGCTGACTATGTTTGACTAAGTTTGTTGACTATGTTTGACAACCGACACTCTTCAATAACGTTCAACATAATAGCCTATTATTATTATTGATTAATATTAATAGTGAAACATAGCCGACCACATTATTCAACAAAGTCAAACAAAGTCAAACTTTATAGTCATGGTTTAAATTTTTAACCATGATCAAACTTTATCGCAATGTTACATTACATTGCAATTTATCCATTGTCGCATTACGATATTATAAAATTAGTCAACCACATTTACTATTGTGGTTGACTATGTTTGAGGGTCAACACTCTTCAACTTTGATCAATCATAAACATAGGGTATTTAATATGTAGGGTTTAGGGTTTGATATATAGGGTTGATATCAAGGTTTAATATATAGGATCTATAATATTGAGTTTATGATATATGGTCTTTAATATATAGATTTTATAATATTATGTATATAGGTTTAATAATTTAATATTTATATTAGGATTTATAATATTAGGGTTTATAATATTAGGATGTAATATTAGTTTAAAATATTAGGGTATATAATATTCAAGGTTTATAATTATGGGGTTTATAATATTGGGTTAGGAATATTGGGTTTATAATATAGGGTTTAATATTAGGGCATGTGATGTTGGAATGGTATAGAAATCTATCCAACATCACATTGTGACAAACATTGTCGCAATCTTACATTACTTTGCAATTTATCCAACATTGCACTGTGACATTACAAAGTTAATCAACCACATTTACTAATGTGGTTGAATATGTTCGACTATGTTTGTTGACTATGTTTGACATTGAATACTCTTCAACTATAGTCAAACATAATTGCCTATTATTATTATTGATTAATATTAATAGTGAAATATAGTGGACCACACTAGTTAATAAAGTCAAGCAAAGCCAACCTTTTAGTCATTGTTTAAATTGTTGACCATGATCAATCTTTGTGGTACATTTGGGACCCTGGTATTATTGGTGGTTACAGTGGTGATCAATAGTCAAAAAGGGAACTTGTTTAGGCATTACTTGAGGATGATAATTTTTTGGTGGGGAGGACTGTAATGTGCCCAATTAATAATTTTCTAAGAGAAATTCTCAATTTTGCAATTTTGGCAAATAATATATTTTTTTAGATAAATAAAATTATGTGAAATAAGTTGTAGAGGTATTAAATAAATTTTGGAGACAAGGCAATGGTTGGAATTTAGGAAAAGAAGAAAAATTAAAGTGAAGATAAGTTGCGGAGGTTACCAATATGGGAAATCAAACCATAGTGTGAGAGAAATCAAACTATGGTATGAGGACGTGAAAGCAACAATAAAAGGAAGGCTAGAGATTCATTTTGATCATTCTATTTTTGGCATTTCATTTATAATTTTGGGTAGTTTGATTGAGTTGCTTAGTCGATTCAACTAGTGCTTTTTAGCACAAGGAATTTCAAAGCGGAAATTCCACCTCTACCTTCGATGAACTTTGAGTGTCACCATTGGAAAGAATTTGAGAGTTTATTGTAGATTTTTCACTTAGAAATTCACTATTTCTGGGCGTAGAAGACAAAATTTGGATGTTATTTGGAGAATCATCTTTCTATTGTAGGTTCTAGGTATTTGTGGAAGATTTTCTATTGGTTAAAGGAGGAGTTTGGCACCAATTTTCAGAGATATTCATGTATTTTTTAGCTGGGCCAAATTTTCTCTTATAGAGCTTGTGTAAGGGTTGGAGAACAAAGTTTTTTTTTTGTTGGCATTTGGTGCTGATATTTGCCAAGTGTTTTTAGTTGTGAGTGATAGCTTTTTCTGAACGATATTTATGCACAATTTCTCCGTCATTCCCTAGAGAGTTTTACCATTTCTTATTAGTTTCTCTTTTGTCGGGTGCAAAACTATGTAGCTGGGAGATTCACTCTATTTTGGGAATTCTAGATTAGCCAGAATCAGACCAAATGATTTCTAGGTTTTGTTGGTCTAGATGTGAGGAGTCTATAACTAATTTTATAGAATTTTTTGGGTAGCATTCGAGCCATAATCATACATTCTTACAGTAGGATGTGTTAATGGTTAGCTGGACTGTTTGCATAACATCGTGGGTTCAATTTTGGCTTGGAGTTAGGCCAAACCTTTTATGGGGTTTACTAGTTTATAGGAGAGGAGTCTGTGGCTACAATCTTAGGTCAATCCAAGCATTATTAGGGTCAAAATTTTAGTTTTTTCTTTAGCAACAGTAGTAGTAGAAATATTATTTTTTGGGTAATTTGAACATTTTGGAGCTTTTCGAGTCAGCAAGAATTATCCCAACATTTTTCTAGGTCTGGTAGATTTGGGTGAGAGAAGCCTCCAGTAAATTTTGTAGATTTTTTGGAGAAAATTTGATGGTATAAATCATAGTTCACCTCCAAAAACAACAACATAATTTTCTAGGCAATGCATCGGGACAAACTGAGCCATTTCAATTAGATTTTTCTTAGATATTCACCTGGGTATTGCATGCTTGCATTAACAAGCCTACATTATATCATTCCTTGCCATTTATGTACTCAATTTTTTTTGTATTAATAAAATTTCTCAGTTGTTTGGCTCAATTTCTCGTGTATTTTGATGTGCATGTTTGGAATTTGTTTATTATTGTTGGTTCATTTTACATGTCTCTGTTATTTGTTGTAAATTTCAATTTGGAACACTACATCTTAGATTTCAATTCATGACTTAGATCCCTTGTTACCTTTGTCGCATTATCCAAATATTAAATGAACTTTTTTCACTCAAATAAGTGAATTAAGTAACAATTTATAGCTTGGTATGGTTTCTGTCGTTTTGCGTCAAGCTAAAAACTAGCATTCCAAAACTATTATAAGCTTTTTCTGCACAATAAAAGCTTTGATTGTAAACTATACATTTTGAAAATCAATTTACAAAAATTTACTATACTAAATGGATTAGATATTAGCAATTGATGCATGTTTTTATGTTTATCTATTCATTCATGTATTTCAACATTGCTTTTCAATTGACTAAAAGAATCAAATGAGATGGAAAAGGCGAAGATAATAGTATCAATAACTTCTTAACAAAACTTTTAGGATCAAGAAAACTTTCAAGGATCATTACATTGCCAAAAACCATTCTACTCCAAACATCACAAAAAGGTTAAGATTAAATAGCACCATCCATATACATGTTTCAACTTCATAAAGGCACAACATTATAGAAATTATTATCAAACTATTTAGTTGATAAATAGCCTTGGAAATAGGTTCAATCATCCATTGAAAAAACAGATGCAGATCCATTCACATAACTATCACTTGGCGTCCAACCTAATGTTTAACTTGTAAATTGCAGTTCCTCCACATATCCCTCGTCTATGACTAACCTTTCTAACTGGTCACATGTAGATACAAACTACTGATCACGAGCATTAGCACCATCAACATCGCTAGTCGAAGCCACTATTTTAAAAGCACTATGTATACATGAATTCACCGAATAAATATTGAAATGAGTATTTTATAATATCGATAGACTTGATTTCATTGATATGTTTGCAACCAATAATCATTACACAACGCATCAAAGTGATTTTTTTAAAGTGGTTCAATGATAACGCCATTGCATATCGATTTGTTGAATAGATATTAATATCACTGCTAAGCATTAATTAACTATTCAATGTTAAGTGTGATTTCCAAGTTTCCACATCTTTGTAAATAATACCATCTCGACAGAATTTCTACATACAACACACTTATCCTTTCTCTCATGCTCTAGTATTAAATGCTTCCAACAATTTGTATGTTTCCTATTATCATTATAGTAATTATGTAATAAAATATGTCATAAACACTAATGTTAAAATGCACAAATAAAGAGTACAATATGTGATATTAAATACGATAAATGAGATTTGATATTGTATATTGGCTTTGAAGTGCGTAGAAGCTGATTGTGTGAAATTGTATGTTGCCTTTGAACTTTTCTGCACTCACTCTTTGCCCTCAAACAAAGCTCTGCACTCTTGCACAAGTTCCGAGAAAAAAAAAGTAGAGTGCGGTGTCTTCAGTGCATAAGAAATTGATTCTACGACAACATGGAAAAATAACTATTCTTTGCACTTTTTCAAAAAGATTTCACTATGCAGAGAGTTTTGTGCAAAAATATTTCATTATGCAGAGAGCTTTTGTTATGCCAAGAGATTTTACTGTGCGGACACATTTGAGTGAATAAATTTCACTATGCAGAGAGAGATTTCATTGGACAGAGGGCTTTCATTGTTCAAAGTTTTGTCTGTGCTCCACACAACCTTTAATCAATTAACTAGCAGTATTTGGAATATGATTTAGTATTAAAATATTACCAATAATTAATAACAAAAATGATATGGAAGGATTATGTGGAGAGAGAATATGGATATTGATTATGTTCCAACAAATTCACATTTAACATTGAAGAATTAATTAATGCTTAACAATGCTATTAAAATGTATTCATCAAAATGATATATAATCACGTTATCACCAAAATACTCAATATCATTTACTCTTATATCATTCAAATTGTATATATCGATAGTATAAAATAATCTTTTTGACATTTATTAAATGAATTCAAGTATATGCATAGGTTTTCGCAGCTAATATATCTCATAGAAAATTGAAATGATATGTGGATCTCATTCGTACACTTTTATTTGCATTTTTGTTTTTCATGGATACGTTTAATCAAAATCAGATAGCTAGACAATGTAACCATGCCAAGACAAAATCACATTAAATATAATAAAACATCTACTACTATTTTTTCAAATTGCATGGATTGGGGAATTTGTTCTTATTGCATCTATTCTATTTATCATTTACTAATTTTTCTATTAAAGATAAAACAATTGAGGCAAATTTGATTGGGAGTGCAATTTTTCCTTATTGCGAAGTGAAAAGGTATAGTCAAAGTTTTTATTGTGCGAAGTGCTTCTCCATATTCCCTTATCTCCTCACATGTGTGTTCTCCACACACAATACACCATTTCAAAGCTATTTCTGCATATTTGGAAATCCCATGAGCTTTGGCATCATTGGACAAAGCATTAGCAATCTTAGCCATAAAAATATCAAATCACTCACTTACCCTACCTCTAGCGCTAATTAATTTTTTAAGGCCATGCTTCTTTATGTAGGGCTCACATTTTATTATTATTCAATATTGTTCGGATTTCTGGAATTTGTCGTTATTTCAGAGTGCAGAGGTATAGTTGAATGTTTTACTATGTGAAATGCTTCTCCATAATGATTACATTGTTAACCTTAATCAAATTTTTAATATTCAATAATCTACCCTCCAAATGTTTCTATGTGCAGATGGATAACATAATATGTGAAAGTGTGAAAAACAACGACCGAGATTCTGCTACACATATTTCTTTTTGCACATCACTTTATGAATACCGCATAATGTAAATGTTCATTGTCTGAAGGATGTGTGGAGGATAGGGTATGCACAAGAAAATGAGAGTGTAAAGGGAAATTTATACCGTATACGCATAATTAATTTAACTATGAACACATTTCGAATTAGTATTATTATGTTTCCTTGTCCAAAGATTTCCTTGTGCAAAGATTTAACTTTGTGGCGAGCGAGGAATGTGCAGGAGAATGGAGGTGTAGAGGGAAAATTAATTTTAAACTATTTTCCATTTGAAAATTCTATAGATTTAGTTGTACAGAATAAAGGATGTGTGTAGGACGAGATATGTTCGAGAGAACGTAGGTGTAGAGAGAAATTTATAACTCTAATTGATAATGTAATAATATTTCACATTTTCTATTACATATATACAAATTTGCTCAATATATAGATTGATTAAGGTAAGGCTCTTTCAATTTATGTTTTCTAGAATAAAAGTTTCGATTATTCTTTTTTAGTCTACACAGTTATGAGAGTTTTCATTATGAGAGCACAACCTTTAATCATTTAATTAGCAAAACCTTTAGCACAAAAAAATTGATTCTACAGGAGTGTTGTAAAATCATTATTCTCCACACTTTCGCAGTTCTTCCTAAGGCTAGCTAATAACATAGTGGCATGGACCAACATTGTTTATAGGTGTTGACATGAACATTTTTTGTAATTTTGTGCTTAAAAAAATTGTTTATGAATGTGAGTGTGTATGAATTGTGTGAAAGGTTTGTCATTGTGTGGAGTGCAAAGGTCCGCAAAATGAAAGCTTGAAAGCTTCCTCTGCACAATGGAATTCCTCCATAGCCCCACACATATGCCTAATTACACAAAGATAACCATAAATAAAGCTTCCACTATGTGGAGAGCTTTCATTACAACCTTTAATCAATTGATTAACAAAGCCCTCAGTGCAAAAGAAGTTGATTATGCTAGAGTGTGGAAAAATATCTATTCTCCACACTTTTGTGATTATGCGAAGAGTTTTTTGCGTAGAGATTTCATTATGCAGAGAGATTTCATTATACAGAGTTTTGTTCACACTCCGTAAACTTCAACCTATGCCACACTTGTTAATAAACTTGGCGAATTATGGCTCTAATCCTTGACTCTATGCTTGCAAGGTCGCTCCAACAATCTAAATATACCATCGATCTAATTTTCCTTAATTTTAAGCCTCCATCTTTGCCATTAATGTCAGCTTGATCCAAAAGTACCAAATAATCAAGCAAATCGAAGGTGATAGTGGAAACTCCGCATAATGTCGATATGTAATTAATTTAACTATGAACAAATATTGAATTAGTATTATTATGTTTTCTTGTGTAAATCTTTTACTATGCAGATGATGGGGAATGTGCGAGAGAATAGGGGTGTAGAGGGAAAATTGATTTTAAATTAATTTCCATTTAAATATTTTACTGATTTATCTATGTGTGATATGTGTGAGAGAACAAAAATCCAGAGGGATCTTTATAACTTTAATTCATAATCTAATTATATTTCACATTTACCTATTACATAAAAGTTTCACGTTTTCTAGTCTAATGATATTCTTATTTTTTATAATAAAAGTTATGATTTTGCTTCCATGCTTCACACAATTATGACAACTTTCATTATGAGATTGAAACCTTTAATCAATTAATTAGAAAAGTCTTTAGCACAAAAGAAGAAGATTTTGTGAGAGTGCGGAAAAATCACTATTCTCCACACTTCCACACTTCATCCTAAAGTCAGCTAATAAGATAGTGGTGGGGACCAACATTGTTTATATGTCTCTACATGAAAAAAATATTTTTGTAAATTTTGTGATTAAAATACTTGTTTATGAGTGTGAGTATGTATGAATTGTGTGGAAGCTTTGCCATTGTTCAGAGTGAAGAGGTCTGTATAATGAAAGCTTGAACGTATTGTCCCACATTGGACTTTCTCTGGACTCCCGCACATATGCCTAATTACACAAAGATAACCATAAACAAAGCTTACACTACTCATGCAGAGAGTTTTGTGCGAAGAGCTTTCATTGTACAGAGAGCTTTCATTATAGAGATTTTTGTCCACACTTTGCTCAATTGACTAGTGATATTGAGAATATAGAGATATAGTGTATTCATTATTAAAATACTACCAATAATATTATATAGGTCCACTGTTTACCTTGTTGTTATTCCAAATAGTGGTAAATGTATTTTTGTAAGTATTGTGATTAAAAAACTTGTTTATGAGTGTGAGTGTGTATGATTTGTGTGGAAGGTTTTTCATTATGCGGAGTGCGGAGGTCTGAATAATGAAAGATTGAAAGCTTCCTCCACACAATGGACTTCCTCCGCACTCCCGCACATATGCTTAATTACACAAAGAATGCCATAAAAAAACTTACACTTCTTATTCAAAGAGTTTTGTGTGGATGGCATTCATTATACAAATATTTTTCCACACTCCACACAATGTTTACTCAATTGACTAGCAATATTTGGAATATAGAGATATAGATTATTTATTATTAAAATATTACCAATAATATCATATAGATCGGTTGTTTGTCTCGTTGTTATTGTAAATATAAGTATTCACAGTATGGAGATTTGGATTATTTAATATTAAAATATTAACAATAACACATATGCAAAGGAAAAACATTGCGACACACTTATGTAGAGAGATTTAATTGTGCAGAGAGATTTGTTTTGAGAACTTTCATTGTGAGAGCACAACCTTTAATTAATTAATTAATTAACACTGGAGGTAGGGACTATGTTGCATGGTAGCTATTCCTCTTGTTTGATTAAATGATTATATTGTGAAGGGTTTTGATGGTTTCAAATCATT
>APFE031542069.1:0-10056 GCA_000404065.3 Pinus taeda | reverse complement strand
TTTAAATGTCAACCCGGGGCTCGTAAGCTGATGAAGTGAGGTGTACTGTATGTACTTAGGCAACTATTTCTTGAGCGTTTTTAACTTTTTAGGTTTTTTTTCAAGTATATCTCTCCTAATGTGAGGTGATGAAGTAAAGTGAGTGAAGTGTGTGAGATTGTGATGTGCTTTCTACAACTTGAAATGAAGTGAGTGAAGTGTGTGAGATTGTGATGTGCTTTTTACAACTTAAAAGTACTCTACAAGAAAGATGGAAATGAAATCAATGTTTAAAGGAAAGCAAAGGCATCAAATAAAATACTAATGACATTGTCCCAGTGCCTCTGCTGCTGCAAAGAAATGCAAATGAAATCTATGTCAAATAACAACTAAGCAATGTGAAACTAAAATAAATCTATCTAAAAGAAAGACTAGTCACAAATACTTTAACTCCTTCTTAACCTCTTGCCTTTTAACTGAATGTATCATGTGATAAACAATTAAAAATAAGTCAAGTAATTGTGAATTTCTGAACAACTAAACCAAGCTGTATTAAATGATGTTTTGGTCCTCAATAAAGATATTAAGTTATGAAGAAGAGACCATCAATAGATAAACAACTTGATATCTACAAACAGAAAGCAAATATGCAAATTAACTAAGTGATAATGAAGAAATAAAGGTTGCAAAACAAAGAAGGTCAGCAACATAGACAAGATGATCACACATGTCGTTAGTTGTGCAAAAGAAAAGCATGAAACTGCCCTGGGAACATCTAGGAAACCTGCATAACACACTGATCAGTCATGAAAAAGTACAGAAGTGTAAACAAACAGCAATTGAAATGTATGTACAGCTATTAAAACGTAGCAATGAAAGGCATTATATACATGAAATAAGAAAATAAAATGCGAGAAATTAAAAACGCTATACAGGCCTTTAGTAAACAGGGGCCCTCTGCCTACTCCAGCCGTTTCAAAGATCAATCACGCACGTAAATGGAATAACAGTATTCTTATGTATTATGCATGAAATAGGAAAATACAGTGGGAGTTCAAAAGTGTATAACAGCAGCTAACAACTAACAACTAACTTGTCCAGCGTTCAAAGACGCTTTATTTATAATTGCCAGAAGGCGAACTAACTTAACGAAAATCTAAAGTAATCGAACAGCTGAATAGAAACACGATCCTGCTACGTCCCGGAAGGCAACGGTCATTGTGGGAATCAATCCGCTGTTGGATTATGTTCCACTACTTCGTAACTGAGGACGATGCCACCTCCTGTTCTCACGTGCCTAAAACAGAACACGCAGAGCCGGGCCACCGCCAATGACCTCTGTTTGACCGAAGTTGCCTCCTCGTTGACCACGAGCTTGGATGACTGGTTTGGATGATCTGGAGGGACACACACCATGTCCTTGGTTCCACGAACTTGCCCATGTGGCTCTTCTTCCCGGAGGACACCTGGAACATGGCATTTAATAAAACAGCTGCGGAATCCGGGGTTGGCTGCGGAAACAGGGATCAACTGCGGAAAACCCTGTGTAAACCCTGTATGAGCTGCGAAAACGCAACACCTTGAACCAAAATTATAAACCAAACACAGTCATTAGCATAATTAGAAAACCATGTAAAAAGTCCTAAAATACAACGATTTGAGCAAATTGATGGAGGGAATGAGTGGCAAAATAGGGAAATGAATAGGAAAAAGAGGCTGGGAGGATGTGTAAAGAAGTGTAGGTTTGAGGCTCAACAAGGAGCTAACCCCTTGATGTGAGGAGCTTATCCCTTTGAAGGAGGACTCTATCCCTTCATAGGTGGACCTGTAACCTCCTCCCTCTGCACTGTAAAATGAAGCATTGGGCTGGTTATTAGGGAGGTTAAAAGTTGAATATTTTTGAGGTGAAATGCTGCTGGAACTAGTCTTCATAGTTGAGCTTTTATGAGGAGAGATTACATACCTCTAAGATCTCATGTGGAAGAGTGCAAGGCTTGTCAAAGTAAAGGAAATTCTCGTTTCAGACCCCAGGAAGAGCTTGTTCAACATCAAGGTTGAAAAGGTTGTAAGGTTCTTCTACTTCAAAGTTAATACAAATAAGTTTGTTTTTCTCAATAATTTGTTGTTTTATGGTTTATTTTATGGATTCCTTGATCACCATAATGGACATGATTTATGATATTAGCTATGTAGGTGTTATTTGATGTTTGCATGTTTGTGATTGTAGGTTCTCAAAAGGAAACTCTTTCGAGCAGTTGAAGGATGGCTGTTACAAACTAGCATTGGACTTAAGGTAGGGTCTAAACACCTCTATAGTTTTTGTTTATGAATCGCATATGTCTAGAGAAAGATAGATTTGTTTGTCTGTTTATTTCTATACTATCTTCTGATACTAGGGAGATCGGTCTTGTCCACAAGAAAGATTTATCCGGCCAACAAATTGGCGACTCCGCTAAGGAGCTGAATTTGGTTTATGGTTTTCCTTTTTCTTTGACTTGAGAAACTTGTTCTCCTTTCTTCTTTTTGATTGATGTATGTTTCCTTGGGTATTTTTTAGAATCTGGATTATTTTTTGTTTTTTTTCAAAGTTTTCAGGGGACCGCACTTTCTCTTTACAGACAGTGCGGGCATCTCTGCACTCATCCTTTAGTACACAGAGCGATACCACATCTTATTCTTCTGGAAGACTGTAGACCCTGTAAAATTAAAAAAAAAAACCTAAAATGTTTTCTTCCAGTTAAGTTTAGGTTTCATTTAGGGTTTTTAGTGTCTACCCAGATCTGCATTCTTTCTGTCAAAAATCTCTTGTGAGTGAGTTCCAATGGTATTTTTGTTTTAGATGATTTCCTAGAAGTTTTGCATGCCTAGAGTGGTTTTCACTTGGTCTCTGTAGTGACTCAAAGATCAGAAGCCTGAGAAACCTTAGAATACCCTGGTGTCTTTTCGTCTTCTTGATGAGTCCGACTTGGTTGTGAAATCTGTCCTTTGTGAGAAATAGATGTACTTTTCTCCTTGCAAATCTTTGAACGAACTTGGTTATAAGTTTTGAATTTCATTTTTATAAAAGAAAACATATTTGGATGTTTTTTGATTGATTTGCTATTTTGAATGAATGAATCCTTAGTTTACTGAACAACTAATTAAAACGTCCTCAAAAAGAATTGAAGCTTTTATACAATTAGTTTTTTTTTTAAGTTTTTAGATCTCAAAATTACTTTTTGTAGTTTTGAGTGTTCTCTAGAACTTGTAGATCTCTTTCGAAGAAAATTGTTTTTTGTAGTTTCGAGTTTTGAAAAGGAAAGGGATTTATTGTGAGCATAATTAGTAGTCTCGTTTTGAGTTCTTATTGAAAAAGACAAAAATATTTTCTTTCCATTTACATGTTGAAAGAAGGATTTGTTTCTTAAAGAATTGCATTCTCGAACTCTTTCTTTTAGCTAGAAATTCATTGAGAGAAAAAACGAATTGCTTATCATTTTAGGTGCATCTTTTAGTGTTTTTGGAGTCGAGTCTTCACACCATCAAAGTTTCATCTCCATACCTATTGACTTAAAGAACAACCCATAAAAGCAACGCTTAATTAAAATTGATCTAGTAATCTTTTTTATTTCTAGGGCTCTTATCACCAATATAGCTTAGGCTAGTATCTTGGAGTAGGGAGTAATTAACTCTCCAAGATAGTTAAAACAAACAAGTAGATATATCTTGCGGTAGGAAATAAATCCAATTGTAATTGATACATTTTGGGAAGCTTCTCTTAAAGGAGTCAATCACGAGATCATGTCTGAACCTTTGAGATAATCAAGTCTGTTTCATTGGGAAAGATAGAAGATTTGCACGTATTATAAACGGTAAACCTCGGATTAACCATTGTTGAGGAGCTTGGGGTCACTTGTTGGTAAACCTCGGATTGATCATGTTGAGGATCCTTCAAGGGGATTGAGCTTTGTTACTCTGCCCTTGCACGTAGATCGGATCGTAGACTGTTCCCCCAGTTGTATTTGTTGCTGTTGGTAACCTTAGTGTCCATAAACTTAAGATTATTTCCTAAGGTGACAGTGAAGGACGGGTCTCACTGTACCTGGAGTAGACGTCGACTAGACTCACTTGGACTCTCTGGGGGGTTCTCTTCACTCGAGATGGTTTTGTGAAGAAACTTGTGCCAGTCTGTTTCATTAAGCAAGTTGTCGGGGTAACTGTTCCAACCGCCCTTTCTGTATTAAAACTCTACGACATTGGATTTCATCACCAACTAGTGTTTTTAGTACGGGAAGTTACTGTTTGTGTGTGGTTTGAACTCTTAGATTTTTTAGGCGTGTGATTCAGTTGTTTGTTTCTTTAGAGACTTTAGGTGGTTTTATTGAAATTTTCTTTGTTTGCGTGTGATTATTTTCATCCTACACCTAAAGATCATTATCCTTGATCAATCATGTCAAGACAGTCATCTATGTTTTCCCAATCATCGGAAACATTTTTGTATGGCGGTCCTACTGTTCCTTTGGGGTACCAGTCACTTTTTGGTACTTTTTCAGGAGCAACTCCTCGACCGACTGAACATCAGTTATCACCTAGTTATAATGGAACTAAAATGTTGAACGCAGAACAGATTCTTATGATGTCTGGTATTCCAAATCCTCAACCTCAAGGTAGTTAGTTACCACCTGGGGGGCAGGGTAGTCAGTTACCACCTGGGGCGCAAGGTAGTCAGTTACCGCCTGGGGGGCAAGGTAGTCAGTTGCTGCCTGGGGGGCAACCCCAAGGTAGTCAGTTTCCGCCTAGACGGCTGCCTCAAGGTTTTCAACCTTCAGGACAGTACATACCCCAAGGTCAACCCCAGACTCAGCATATTCCTCAGGATGCTTATCAACCCCAGATTCAGTACGTGCCTCAGGGTTATCAACCTCAACGTTAGTACCCAACTCAAGGTTTGCAACCGCCTTCTAGTCAACCATTTTTACAAAGAGCTGGAAATGTACCACTTAATTATCAGCCCTACGTTCAACCAGGTTATGGTCCTCCATATGTAGAACCTTTTATGGGTCCCGGAATGAATATGGTGTGGGATCCGTCTCAAACTCAACAGACTTTGCAACCTAATGTGCAGTTATCAAGTCAAGCTGGACAAACTTTGGTTTCTGGTCCAACCCAGCAACCTTTCCAACCTACTATTCAAACCTCTGCACCTGGTTTAGTTCAGTAGCCTGGGCCTAGCTCACCTCAGACTCCGTCTCGAACTGCTACTGCAACTGCTGCATTTTCTGTTCAACCTACCACACCTGTTTCTGGAGTATCTGTAGCTCCGGTTTCTACTATCCCTGCATCAGTGCAAACTCCTCAAGTCCCTGTGCCACAGTCAGGACCTATAGTTCAGACTTCGGTCCAGATGCCTGCAGGACAAGCTGGTCCAAGTACAATTGCCACGAGTCATCCGTACCAGGGACAGTATCAATCCGGTCCTACTATACAAAACCCAGTTTATTAGTATCAACCGTACCCTGGCTATACCTATCAACAGCCTCAACAACCCCAGTTTGGTCTGGTTAATCCTGGTTTCTTGGGAGGTTATAACATTCCTAATGCAAATCCAATTCCAGGTTATCCTGGATATCCTCCTCCTGGAGTTGGTCTCATTACACAAGGTTTTCGCGAACCTAACCATCAGTTACCATTTATTGCAACTTTGGATTTACCTAATTTGTCGCGCCTTACGAACGATCCGATTTAATATTTTCCGTATTGGCCTCCAATGCCTAATAAGTTGCCTAGTGATATCCCGAAATTCGAGGGTAAGTCAGGTGAGGATCCGTCAAATCATGTTATGACTTATCACCTCTGGTGTGCATCTAATTCAATCGTTGATGATTCAATTCGATTGCGTCTTTTTCAAAGAACTCTTATTGGTCTTGCTGCCAAATGGTACATTGAGTTACCACGAGGCTCTTTTTATAATTTCACTCAGTTAGCCACTTCTTTCTTAAATCATTTTCAGTTGCCTATCAGATACGACAATGGCACGGAACTGTTAACTTCACTAAAACAATCCACGTCCATATATATTTCTGATCATATTCATGAATGGCGACGTAAAAGGCGTTTAGTGAAAGTTTTCATTTCGGATCCAATTTTAGCGGAATGGTTCGTTAAATCATTGTTACCTAAAATCACTGAAGATGTAGCTAAGGCAAGAGTTGTCACTGAAGAGCAAGCCATTGCTCAGGCTCAGTACCTTGACCTCGTTTATACGCATTCAGGTACTTTACATGAAAAAATCCTGAATCTTCCAAAAACTACAGCTCCTTCAGGGTCTCATGCTGCTGATGGTATGATTGGTTCAGTTAGTACTAAAAGTAAGAAGAAATATTCAAAGAATTCTTCTCCTACAATAACTTTACCTGATTCCCTGGAAGGAGATTCTTCTGCTGAAGTTTCTGCCGACGTCCATGTCATAGATCCATCTACGACCAAATTCGGTAGTAAAGAGAAGGGGAAGAACAAAAACAATCAAAATTCAAAAGATAAAACAAATAAAAATGAATCTATTGACGAAAAACGAAAACCTCGCTATCCTTGTTTCATTTGCGACGAGGATCATTTTACCAAAGAATGCCCATATCGAGCAGAGTTTTCAGAATTCATTAAAGGTTCTCAAATGCCTGCTGTCTTGAAGGATCATTATCCTACTCAAGATAGTAAAGTGGTTGCTTCTTCCTTGAATACCTTAAAAGAACCCATTATGATGATGTCTCACGTCAGGATTGCGACACGATCGCAAGATTATGGTAGTAAAAATCCTGTTGATGGTAAAGACGCAGAATCTTCTAATTCAAACACATCAACTACACCTCCTCCTAGTTCCGGTCCACTTCAGATCGAGAAACCCAACCTTGACTTAGTAATCAAACTGCCTGCTAAAGGTATATTTCAGAAATCAGCTTTCAATCCACATGCGAGAGCTGCTCAGAATTATAACATTGTTGAAGACTTAGCCATTGCCCCTTCAGCAATGTCAGCTTTGGAAGTGCTACAATCATGCCTAGCACAGCGTAAATTACTATTGTCTGCTATAGGAGCTGTTGATATTCAGGATTCGAACCTAATAATCCTCGATTTAGAGAATAGTACACCTCGCCTTCCTCATCAAATGGATTTCCAGATTCCAGTGTTAGTCAAAAATAGACCTTGCTTTCGGACTATGATTGATGAAGGGGCTTCTACGTGCATTATGTCAATCCAGTGTTGGAGATCGCTTGGTTCTCCCACGCTCAATCAGTCTCCGACAATTCTAAAGGCTTTCGATGGCTGAGGGTTCCATCCTTTTGGTATTTTGGAAGATTTACCTATAGGGGTTGAAGGCAAAACTGTAAATCTAGATGTGGAAGTGGTTGATGCCCCTCTAGATTACAACCTTCTTCTGGGTCGTAGTTGGTCTTACGCTATGACTGCTATTGTTTCATCGGTCTTTCGGCTTATCAAGTTTCCTCATAATGGAAATATCGTTACGATAGACCAGCTGAGTTATTTCTCATCCGACCCAGCCTCTACAGAAAGTGTTCAGCACGTCGGTAAAATGACTATCCCTTACAAGGATGTTGGCATAGGTTTGATTAAAGATTATGGTTTACTAGGAACGTTTTCCTTCCCTCCTCCTAATGTATCGCCTTCTATTGCAAATATTCATATGATTTCATCAAACACTGTTACTTTTGATGATCCTTGGATTGTACCTTCCGATTATGAGGTGGATTCATTTGATGGCACGATGCCTTTGAATCCCTTTCAAGTTGCATATCAGGCTATACAGTCATTTTCTGATTCCTGACCTATCGCGAGGATAGTTTCTTCTTGTCTCAACCTCGTTAAAAAATGAAACCGGATGTCGCGAGGATAGTTTGTTCCTGTATCAACCTCCTTAAAAAATGAAACTGGATGTTTCGAGGATAGTTTGTTCCTATATCAACCTCGTTAAAAAATGAAGCAAGGAGTCATGAGCATAGTTCATTGTCTTGTGTCGAGCTCGTTAAAAAATGAATCAAGGGTTTTAGAGCATAGTTCCTTGTCTTGTGTCAAGCTCGTTTAAAAAATGAAACAAGGGTTTTGAGGATAGTTCTTTTCCTGTGTCAACCTCATTAAAAAATGAAACAACCCCCTTTCCATCGAGTCTTTCCAAGATCTCGAAAGTGAACCTTCATTCCATCCACCTGCTTGAATGCAATGAAGCTTAGGGGGCATGTACCTCAATTTGAGTCATTATGCTGGGGGCATGCGAACTTATAACAAGAATAGTTTTTCATTTCAAGCTTGGTTAAACATGAAACTGAATCCAAGCAGAATTATGTACGGTTCAAGCTTGTGTAAAAATGAATCCATACCCGTTTTACATCTCATGATTGCCATCTTTATGCCCTAAATTATGTTAGATGAGCCTTGGTTGTTTTCATTCCATCGCCACCATCTCTTTGGCCGATCATATGCTTTCACTTGGTTGTTTTTCCTTTCCTAAGGGACCACAACTATGAGTGGTTTTATTAGCCAGCCTCTTAACCATTACATGTGTTGAGCGGTTCCACCATTGCCGGAACCAATTGCTACCCTTTATACCACTCGTTCCTCTAGGACGAGTCCTCTTTAAGCTCTTTTCTGACTCATAAAATATGAAAAGATTGCCGATTTTTTCCCTTTTAACTCATTAAACAGAATAAAAAGGCGGTCCACTTACAACTCTTTTTTGACCGTATAAACATGAAAAGACCACCAGACTTTTGTCGTTTCAAGTTCCATATTGGTTATAAAACGACGTGTCTTTGATCGATTTTTTACTTTTTCAGATCGAGGCCATTAATTATGAAAAGTACTCCTTGATAGTAATGGTCAAGCGGTTTGTAGTGTCCTATCTAGGGGGCTAGATCGGCCTAAATTAATTGTCAACCCAGGGTGCGTTTACTTAGAGGCGTGTGCCTAAAATATATAAGCATAAAGGATGTACTCTAAATCTATGACTCCTAAGTTACAGTGCTGAGATTAATTCTATTGTTAAACTAACTAAGCATTAAATCATGTGCTATTAACAACTAAAATGCAATTCCTATCATGCTGTATATGGCTATCTTGAAAGGTTCGGTCCCCTTACAGAGACATCAACATGCAACCCTTGTTCAATATCATTCAGCAAGAATACTTAAAGAAGGCATGTAAAGCAAATTCATAACCATTATCCATATCAATGTTTTATACACAACTCTGAGATTAAATCCTTTACGGGATGCAATTCATAATCCAAGAGAGGGTTATTCAACACATGTACAGACATTGAGTTAATGCATTCATCACTGCAATCAAATCTTCAAACACATATATAATTTGCATGCGTTTCATTCAATTGAATTGACTGTAAATGAAATCAAAACTACACTATGAATGTAATGCAAATATAAACAGAGTATAAGCATAAGCAAAATGTAAACACAAACGAAATGTATGATCGGTCTCCCACATACGCAGGGCCCGTCCGCGTCTTTGGCACACCGATGATTACACCACGATCACGATATTAAAACAAGTATGCAATGTATTAGATTGAAAACCAGAGGTTCTGTTCAAAACGTAACTGTAATAGCAAACGATAGTATGTGTCTGTATGTATGTAACCGATCCCAGGTCTCGGCCTTGTCTTTTAATCTTTTAATTACATAATTACATCCCTTGAAAAATGGATGCTTATCCATAGCAGCTGTTGCTGCTTTTGGTAAATCAAAACACGGATATATTCCTAATTGTCTTATGCATAAAATCAAAAATCAAAATAGGAAACAACTTAAAAAGCGAATGGACAAAACTGAATGCTGTTGCTGCCTTTTGTGCCGACATGCTAGGGTTGACCAAGCGTTGACCGTGCAGATAGGAGGAATGTTTCTAATACGGAATAGGTGCTTGTCCATGTTTGGAAATTCCTCTTTTCGTCCATGCCTTCTGCTCCTACCTAGCTGCCATGCCACATGTCACATAATAAACCATTTACAGGTTGTTAAGACTTCCTGTAGTGATTTAGGCCTAAAATCCTAATTTGTCAACACAAACCCC
>APFE031542065.1:0-11529 GCA_000404065.3 Pinus taeda | reverse complement strand
GCCTTCTCCAAGATCCCATGGCAATCTCTTTCCCATGCAGTTCCCTATAGAATACTTACATAAATACATAACTTTCAGTGTATAAACAAATATAGTAATATACCATTTTTCTTTCCTTGTTGTGCCAAGCACGATGCCTGTAACTGAACACACATGTTAGCCACATGTTCCAAAGATCAATACAACATATCTATTAATTTGAAATCAACCTTCATAAAGTCTAACAACCATGTCATAATCAACAATAAAATCACATTCATCGGCCATAATACATAATGATACAACTATCACTTACTTACACTCAAGTTCATATCAGCTGCCTCAACACATATGTGTTAGTATTACCATCTGAAAACAAGATCATTACTTCATGAAATCTTATAGACACATACTCATATCATGCAATTAATCAACCATTCAAACAAAAAATAGATGACATAATTTACACCAAACACTCAAACACTAAATGGATGACATAATCAAACATTCAAACATCAAGTAGACGACATAAGCAAACTCATACCTTAATATATCTCAGGGGAGGTTATCTTGTCTGCATAATCAATCTAGGTTAGCACAATATAAATTCACAACACATCAACTCAAACATAAATAAGGTCATGATATCCATGACAATAACTAGCTAACATGTTCACATCATAAGCTCATGAACAATTTTTATTCATTCATAAAAATCACATATTCATAGTCACTCTAGATTAGTACAACACAATATCACAATAGGTTGACTCATACCTGGATGTCATAATCCTAACCATTTTCATAGGCCAATCCAAATTAGCACAAAACATAATAACATGAAGACCTCAGAAGCAATGACCATAATCATCAGGCATATGACCACAATGCATACAACAAAATGTTACTAGCATTCATGACTATCCAACACATGTGCATATAACTACATTGATTAACTAACATCTATGATACATCTAACCACAATAAAAATAGAATGACAAGCATATAAGTAGCAATAATGCTTCTAACAATCATTAATAACATATGTGCATGCCAAACATAAAACCTATATGATGATCTTCTCTCACCCTGAAGTCTAGTGTCACAACCTCACTCTCATGGTCTGCATCTCCTGCTCTATCTCAACCAACACATCAACATCATAACATACCAACAACATCATGATGACCTAAAATTCCTACAATGACCTCATGCACGACAACCATGCCAATAATAATGTATGCATAACAACTTATAAACATCGTCATGCATAACAAATGCATATACAACCGACATGCATTCGTGACAAACACATCCCAGCAACAACGTCATCAACTTCCACATGACAACACAACTGCAACACTGACCACCACCATGCATACACAACAAGCACATAGACCACAATCATAAAGAACACATATGAAACTAACATGTATGCATGACAAACACATATATCCAATGAGAACGGAAACCATACATCACCCAAGGAGAATGTGACCATGCTTTGATACCACTCTATGGTATCAAATGTTTACCGAAAGAGAGCACAACCATGCTTTGATACCACCATGTAACACCCTCCTCCCACATTTACCCAAGTTAACTGGTCTGCTAGGGAAAACATGTGATGAGAGGCTACTATGATGTGATTCAAATCCCCATGTATAGTTAAGGAAGTGGAACCAACAAAACCAAACCAATATGACATTCCTCAGGAGCTATAGACCCTTCAAGTGGCAACCCACCCTTCCAAGTGCTTAACCCCTGAGACAACTTGTCATTTTGTTGATCTGGACCCTCAACCACTCCCATAACAAGCCATGCATGCGACTGAGGCCTTCCAATGGCTCCCATAGCAAGGTATACCAGTGACTGTGGAGTTTTTCCAACAATTTTGAGCCAACGAGCCTTGATTTTAAGCCACTTTTTCAGGGGTAGGTCTCGAGACACTACCCAAAACTTCATGAAACTTCCAAAAATTATAAACAACAATGAAATAAGGTTGCTAATTCAATCATTGGTACAAATACTTGATCTTACCACTTCTAGCCATGATAGAAATTTCTTCAAACATGTCACAAACATGTAATTCATAGGTCATAACAACAAATCTAAGCATAGGGGTCTCATACTTATCTAAGAATTGTTAAGAAGCATTGGTTCCTTATCACAATAGTTGCAATATCATCTATTAGGTCATATATTTATTGCTAATTCATTTTCTAATCAAAACATAATGAGAGCCATACATCAAGTCTATCATAAAACATACGCATAACCAACATATAACCAATATAAATAACAAGGGTATAACAATCCAAAAACCACATATGAACAAGTATATTTACCCATAAAATACAAGAGGAAAGGAACTATTATTAACATATGAAAATTGCAACCAAGTATAGGACTTCCACGTACCACCTGACCATAGATTGTGTTGAACCAAATATTTCTTTCAGCAAATCATCCTCGTGCCATATTCCAAGCATGAATGTGGGATCTCATGAAACAACTCAACCAAAACCAAACTAGGGCTCTCATAGGCCAAACCACCTCAACCCTCAACCATCACTAACCATCACCAGATTAGTCCCTATCCAAGTTGTCTAGGGCTCCAAAGCATTTATTCCAACCAGGGTTTCCAAGAATAGTAAATAAACCCACATCTGATGTTGGGCTTCCACAACATTTGTCCAGCCAAGGCTTCCAAGAGTAGTAACTCAACCCACAACTACCACTAGGCTTCTAGAGCATTTGTCCAATCAAGATTTCTAGGAATAGTAAGTCAACTCACCAAGGTTTTCCATAGCGTTTTTCCAACCAAGGCTTCCAAACCAGTAACTCAACCCAAGTTGTTATAGGGTTTTCAGAGTGTTTTCCAACCAAGGTTTCCAGGACTTGTAACTCAACCCAAGTTGTTACAGGGCTTTCAGAGCGTTTTTCCAACCAAGGATCCAAGAACTAATAACTCAACTCACATCCATAAGGAACATGAGCACCAACTAAAAATAAAGGTAAACCCACAACACCTTGGCTATCGAGGAAATGGAAAGGCTAGGAAAAACCATTGTCAATCTAAGAAATCCTCCATGCCAATTAAATATCATAACCAAGAAACCACATGCATGTGCCAAGCATGCCAAAAATATCAAGATAACCATACATGCAACTTGATACATGCACAAAAATCCAGTTGCAACCCTTGATCCTGATGCCCTCTTGCGCTTTTCAGCTCTTTCTTTGCCTTCTTGCTCCAAATCCCAAGTATGCCACACTCCTCCAAGAAATCTTCAAGAAACCTGTAAGTGTCCAAGAGTATGAGAGAGAGAGTAGAAGATATAACTCCAATATAAAACTGACAAAGGTTACCAACTAATCCTCAAAAGCCTTTTTATTATTGAGGCCTCTATTTTCTTCATTTTCCACCATTTTCCTTCAATTTCCTCCTCACATGCAACCTGTGACCTTTCACCTTTCTTTTCTCTTATTTTCCTTTATTTTCACAAATAAAATGCCAATAAATGCCACTTTTCCTTTCCAAAGCCTTTGCCATTGCAGTTACCAATTTCCTTAGCCATAATAAACCAAAATGACACCCACTAGTATGGTTTTCCCACCATTCATCTTGGAATATGTGTGCCATGGCCTTCATCTTATATTTTTTTACATGGATTTTTAACCAGGGTTATTACATCCATG
Organism: Pinus taeda; assembly: GCA_000404065.3. NCBI lineage: Eukaryota > Viridiplantae > Streptophyta > Pinopsida > Pinales > Pinaceae > Pinus > Pinus taeda. Next base: position 7,848 of record APFE031542065.1, on the reverse strand, counting down.
TAACATCAAGTGACATGGTGTTTCTCTTGTTTTTCTTTTACTATACAATTTATCAATAAAAAACATTAAAATTACGATTTCTTAAATAAAATATATATACAAATAAGTTAAGAATGGAGTTAGTGGGGATGAACTTTGATAGATAAACCCTTAAACTAATGTATCCATATAAATTAAATGGTGTAGACATCAATCCTTGACTATGTCACAAGGTTCATCGAACTTCAACCTTGAGGTTGAAATTTTGGCGAACCTTAAAAAAAATTGAGGTTTGGCAAACCTCATCGAAACACATATCCATTAACCAAGTCCATATATTTCTGGCATTGTGTTCATTATGGAGAAGCTTGTTATGCATCTATATGACATTGGTTTATTGCAGGAAGATGTTGAGAAAAGTTTTGTTGTGGTTGCCTCAGGGATATTCAGAAGTGTTAACATGCTTTCATGGAAAAATTGGTATGTTGCTAGTGCTCACATCACTAGATTACATATATGTCATGCATTATCATTCTTGTGTGGATGTTATTGACATTAGTCGATAATGTATTGGAGTTGGCACATCTAGAGTATACATATTGTTATTTATGCCTTATATATCTATATATATATGCATGGAGTGATTATGATGTTTCATGAGTCTCATGGGAGTTTGTAAGTTGCCTCTGATGTTTTGGCTTGAGATGTTGATATACTTCTGGTGCTTAGGATTTTGATCTCATTGTACAAGGAGAGAGTGTGTTAACATTGATAGCATGAGGTCAAAGAGATGATGCATTTATGAGTTTCTGATGGTACTATATTGCAAGATCTTATGTTGATGTTACTATTGCATAGATTAGTTCTCTGTTATTACTCCTTTGATGCATTATTTGCCTGGATACTTATATAGATGTTGGAGGTATTTATGTTGTATTGTCTTATTTTCTATCAGTGATGTTTTGTTGCTTGATAATTTGTTGTCTAGAGCTAGAGTTGGCACTATAGGAGTATGCTTCTATGATCTTGAGCTTCATAGACGATATATCACTTTACTGACGAGGAGGATATATATGTTTTTGTCACCATATTATCCTATTTAATTTACTGCTATGTTTAATGGCTTGCGAGGATTTTAGATGTTGCAAAAAGCCTTCGTTGAGATTACATTTATATGTTGTTGAGAGCTCCACATATGTTCCTACTGAGATCCTTGTTTATGGATGAGGTGTTGAGACTATCCATGTGATATCATATGCCATGTATTGTATTCCTACTTTTTTTGTTGCATATAGCACATACTATTTCTCATCGATTCCATGTATTTGTCGCTTATCTTTGTATTGGGCATGCATAGAGGAGAGCGCACATGTGTGTGCATTTGAATAGCCATGTATCATTATTTTCTCATCTTTTGGTGCATTGGTAATGGAGAAACCCATGGCGTCTAGCATGTATTGAAAAAGTTGTCACATTCAGCTATGTATGAGCTATTGGGTTTCAAAGTCTTGTTTTGCATGCTATTGACATAACCCTTGTTGCATTAGGCAAATTGATTGAATGATGTAAGTTGGGTCCATAGAGACATTGGTTGGTGATAGGTATGCTTATAGAAGAGTCATATATCAGTCATATGTACTTATCACATACATGTATTTTCTCCATAGAGCATTTATTTGTATTGTATATCATTTTATATCATTAGTCAAATTTGGTTGAAGTCCTAGTCCATGAGGAGTATTATCTTACACTTGGAAATGAGGGATATTGAAAATAAGCAGAAGTGTTTCTATAGCAACAAAGAGAGTATGATTGTAGCTTTATTACATGTTCAAGGGGAGCATGGTTAGTATGAGAGGATGCATGGTTTTGGCTAGAGACATGTTTGGCAGCTGAGTTCCAGCTAAGTTCATTGTTTCACATGCTTATCTTACAGGAGAGACATCGATTGTTATTTGAAGATCAGTTTGTATCATCTTTGTAGCCAACATGGTGTTGAAAATTTTAAGGGGAGTACCTCTCTCAGCCCCCCACATTGTTGGAATTGTTCTTTAGTGTTGGTATTTCCCTTTGCCATTGATGTCAATGGGGAAGAGAGTATGGACATCAGCTTCAAAGGTGAAGTTCAAGAGGGAAGATCAGGTTCAGGTTGACATCACTGCTAAAGGGGGAGCATGTTGGCATTATAGTGTTGGCATTGATGTCAAAAAGAACTTAGCATTTTTTTTCCATGTAATGATGCTTTTTATGTTTTTTATTAGGTTTCATGTATGATATTCTACAGTTATAACAACTTCTAAGTTTACATGTTAATGTCCTAAAATTGAGCTACAAATTTGCTGAAAGAAGGATGCAAACTTTAGGTGTTAAGGCATGTTCTTTGGGAGGAAATTATGCACCAAGCAAACATAGTAGCATCATCACTGGGATTCCCATATTATCCATGTGACAATATTCTTTGGGATGCCCATATTATCCCATCGATAAGAGCTATAGGTGGAATTTATGAATTATGTGTGCACTAAACCAATTCCACAAATATTTTCTATTATATTTGCACATGGTATTTGCTCAAAAAGGCCGTGAAACACAACTCTTCATCCAAAAAGTAGTTAAAGTTGAAAATATCCCTCATTCAATGAATATCAAGGAGAATCAACTTAAGGAGGACAAATCATCAAAATACCTGAACCATTCAAAAGTGTATGAACAAAGTTGTTGAGCTTTGTATTCTTTTGTAATTATTGCTTTTTAATCACTTTGGAAAATTATTTATGTGAGGATATTCTTTATAGTAGAGGTTGGTTGGATGTATTGTGAGGTTGAGCTAGAGTGTGAGAAGAGAAGAGTGTGCAAGATATGAGGAACATTATGTAAAAAATATGAAGCAGTTTGGAGAAGGTAGAAAAAGCATGTTTCAAAATAGAGAAAGGAGATGGAGTAAGGAATGATTGAATATCACTTATTATATTTTTGTTGCTAGTGCATTCATTAGAATATTTTTTTGTATGTGGAGTTTGTTCTTGGATAAATTTATTGTATTATAGAGAGGACTGACATGTTGTTATTGAGCTGTGAATTTCTTCTTGGAGCTCAGTTCAAAAATGAATGAAAGTGCGGCTTCAAGAGTCTCAGGAGGTTGGGGCCTCCATTCAATAGTGGTTGAACAAGAAAGGGGTAGTTTCTCCTTGCTGGTGGTGGCTGGAAAAATAATATTTAGGGAGTCGTAGCTCCATCCAGTGGTGGCTAGGCGAGCCTTATTTGGAGTGTGGCTTCTAGCAGGTGGTGGAATATAATGGTGTGTGAGTAGAGACTTGTTAGCTGGTGGTGGCCAACAATATTATTCAAAGGGGGTAATAACACCTAATTGGTGGAGGAAAACCGAAATTGTAATGATTTAATTTATTAATGATAAGAGAATGAAAATCATCACAACATAAATGGGTGGTTTTTGTTCCTTCACAGTTTCCACTAGAAATCATTGTTGTTTTATGTGTATGATTATTTTTGCGTTTATGTGTTATGTTATGATGTTATGATCTCTCCTTATTTTTTTCATATTGGAAATGTTTAAAGGATTAATTAATTGATGGAATTTAATAAGTGACATACATTACTACTAATTCACCATCCCAACCCCCCTTCCCCTCTCATAGTAGTGATGTACATTTCCAATGAAGATTACATGATGGTTATTATTATTACAGCAACTCAACATCACTATCATAGATCATCCCAGAAAGGAAAACCAAGTGACAAACTTTCCCTCATGCCTTAACAATCCTAGTAAAATTGTTCCAACTTTTTATAAATATCGAGATGAAAATCTATCTACTATATATATTATAATAACATGGATTGTTGATGTGGAAAATTACTTGTCTTTAGGAAATTTACCACCCCACTTTACATCAAAGGAAAAAAGGAAAATAATTAAAAATACATGTTAGATATAGTTGGATTAAAGGAAATATTTTCTACACAAGGCCTAATTTGTTATTAGATGATGTCTAAGAGAAGATGAAATGTTATAAATCTTAAAATCTTATCATCATGAATCCTATGGTGGGAATTTTTGTAAATACAATAACTTCCTACAAGATACTTAATCAAGGATATTGTTGGTCATCTAAAAAATATGTTTGATGTTTTGATATCTTCCAACAGATGTGCCAACAAATAACATCCAATGAAATTTCCCTACAATCACAAGTTCTTCTAGAACCATTTGAAAATGGACTCTATATCTCATTGATCCTATCAACCCTTTGTCGAAAGGAAAGAGGTACATTATGGTATGTACCAATTATTTTACTAAATGGGAAGGCCAAAGCATTAGCAAGAGCTTAAAAGCAGTCAATAGTCAAATTTCTCTTGCAGTAAATATTTGTCATATTTAGAGTTCCTCAATAATTTTTCACTAACCAAGGAGTGCAATGTAAAATAATAGGAGTCAATCACTGTAACTTTGGGAAACCAAGGAAGTTACAAAAAATTGTTACATTGGTTCATGCTTGATCATTCAAATTGTTTTGGGTATGTGCATGTTGTATTTTCCAAGAAGTGTGATCATATTAGTTTGCTTTTAAAAATTTAGGAGTCTGAACTTTAAATAGCTAATTATCACTTAAATATACCATTTATCATAACTTAGTATTTCATTTTCTCATGTGATAGTCAATCAAGTTTAAATTCCTTACATATTATAATGCACTTCTAAGTTTACAAACACCAATATTGATATAAATACCATGTCTTACTTTATTCCCATAGATTAGTTTGACACTATTTACGATCGATTGAGGCTCAATGTAAGTTGCCAAGGATCCATTATGATCAACTGCACCTAACGCCCATGACCGATGATAAACTTATATTTAATGTACAATAAAATCCCTACTTAAAATATCAATACAAGAATGTAAGCTTTAAAAATGTTGTGCACTATATATGCAATATTTGAGTCAAAGTTCCTAACATTCTTCATTTACAAGATTTTTACAATATACACATTTTGTGTACATAAATTCTTATTGAAACTCTAAATATAGTATTATTATCAATGATGGAATGGAAACCATTTTCCTTCTAGCAATCTAGTTATAACATAGCTCGATAGCCAACTAAGCATCGGGTTTGACTCCTTCAACTCTTAACTAGAGTTACAACTTTTACCCTCTTATAATATTCATAGTCTCCACATGGATATCTCAATTTTTTATGCTTAATGGGGGTTTTTATCCTCCATAATATCCCAAGGCTAAGAAAGGAGATTGACAGAGGTAACCTCAGACCACTTAGGGTTCAGCAGCTAGCCCTGCTAAACCATAGAGATATCTCTCTATGAGCTCACATCCAATGAAGAATGGAATGGGAAAAGATGTTAGGCTAGTTATTACAACACTATGGTTCTGAAATTTAGGGTTTTGCTGGATCAGGAGTGAAAATCAGGGAAATAGGTCAAAGGATCAAAGGTTTCAGCTGCAAGAGATATAAAGGAGCAGGGTAGGTATGCCTTTGTGATACTTTGTAGTTTTGTCGATGTAGTTTAGGGTGGAAAATCAATTATCAAAATGAGCATGGAAATCATGAATTCATTTATCAGAATATAGGTAACATAAACATGAAGTTCCTAACAAAGCAGAGCTTAAACTTAAGAATTTTGTTTATAACCTCTTAGGAAAATCACTGAAAATAATAGACATGGAAAGAGTATGGCATTATCATTCATATAAGACTATAACATAGAGAAAAAATTATCACAAACTCACAACACAAGAATTCCTGAATAATAGTTGCAACTTTCCTTTAATTTCCTACAAAAAGTGATGCAGTACAAGCTCCAAGAGTTCTACTCGCTAATGTCCAACCTTTAGTTTGACTGAAAAATAGATACATATAGACTACAAAACCATCTTCCCCTCACTCAGGGGTCGAAATCCTCAGTATAGAATTAGTTTACACAAATTTCTCCAACAAATCCTAATGACTAGGGAGGTTAAAATAAACTCCCAAATTGGCCTTAAATTGATTCATTTGACCATGAACACCTTTACAAGCATGAATATAGTATTTCTTACCCTAACAAGAATAATTGTACTTAAATAAATCATAATTATATCAAACATAATTAATTACATCAAGAAAACTCGAAACTAGATGAGCAAACTGAGAAAAGTGACTTCGAGGCAAAAACGTAGTGAAACTTGCAAAAACTTAGCGTGAAACTTTCAAGTGACTTTTGGAGGGGTTCCCGTGCTCCAAATATGTATCTTCATGGGTAATTGGAAATATGTGGATATCTAGTTAGCATCTGACTCATCAAGTAAGTCATTTGGACACTCCATGATAGAGAAAAATGCATTTTCCCAAGACTACTCCCAAAAGTGCAGCAAAAACGTAGCGCCATCTTGCAGGGAACTTTTGACTGCCTTTCTAAGCTCCAAACATAGATCTGAAGGTACCATTGGAAATATTATGATGTATAGTTATCAATAGAGTACTTAAGCATGCAAAATTACCTCTCCAAGGCTGAGAAAAATTCATTCTCCCAATGTCACTCTAGAAGTGCAACAACTCTCCTGTAGCAACTGTAGTTTGAGTATTTCTCCCAAATCATAAAACCTGTGTATAAACGGAAGGAGGCTTTTGTTCCTTCGTATATTATTGACTATAACCTCTTTCACCTTTGTAAAATTAATCTCCATGTGGTCAAAAACATACTTTGAAGAAAAATTGTCCCTTATGTGCAACAATTGATTTGTCTCTTGGAATGATTTCTTGAGAAATAGTGGAGACATGATGCTATGTGCTGAAATGGGCTCATACCTGGAAATTTTCCCTCTGTTATACTTCCTCTGATCAGTGGGTGTGGTCTCTATATCCATTATGTAACCCTAGCTCACTAGGAAAGGGGATTACGGTTTAGTGCTAGAAAATAGGGGATTTAGGGCAGTTTTAGGAATGAAGGGAGATGAAGAGGTTAGGGGGCTCCTAAATTCTTAGGAAAATTTATGGGGATAGGGATATATGTTAGGGAGTGTAGGGAAGTGAAATTTTAGGGAATGGGTGAGGGGAAAGGGTGCAATAGTGGAAAAAATAGTGTTATGCTTCTTGACCTGCAAATGATACCCAAATACAGAATATGCGAAGAAAAAAGACCGATAACACAGAATATGCGAAGAAAAGATATCCAAAACACAGAATAGCGAAGACTTTATTATTCAGAGAGTAATGTTCACTTGCCTCTTCGAGGGGGAAACCTCCAATAGAGTAGAGCTCGATTACAAAAATAAGACACGATGCTCCTCGCAGGGAGTTACTATCCTATATATATGACTCCTACAACTAATACCACGGGTCAATACCGCTTATTACTAATACCGTCGGCCCATTTGCAACTAACTGTGGTTCCTTTATTAATTTCGGATTAACCACTTACAATTATTAATATGGGCTTTATTGACTCTTAACTATGACGTGGTCCCATTACATAGATAAGGGGGTTAGGGTGGGACCCTAACATGCCCACCCCCTTAAGACTAGCCTTGTCCTCAAGGCTGAAGCTGCGGAAACTGCTGCAGAATAGTGGCTGCTCCCAAGTTGCATCTTCTGGAGAGGGGTCTTTCCATTTGACTAGGACTTCCTTAATCATGCGGCCGCGCAATTGCTTGACTCATGTGTTGAGGACCTGTTCCGGTTGAAGCCAAATGGATCCTTCTTCGTCCAACTCCGGTAGACTCGTCTGAATTCTGCAATTATTCCCAATCACTTTCTTGAGGCATGAAACATGAAAAACTGGATGGATTTTCGCAGTAGGTGGCAAAGCCAGCTTATAAGCCACTTCTCCAATGCGTTGAAGTACTTGAT